>OLKM01002459.1:0-16805 GCA_900291075.1 Melanogrammus aeglefinus
TGCAAGTACTTTCCAAGGAGCTGAAACACCCGGCCGGCCCGTGCCGGACAGCTGGTGGATAGCGGGGGCCTGGGAACCAGGCAGCGGGCCGTACGTGTTTGATTTGTTCTAAGACGACGCGGGGGGATCGCCAGTCAAGTAATGTCAGCAGACCATAAGGACAGGAGGGAGTGCTGAGCTGAGCTCGCACCCTGCAGGATGGAAGTGTGAACTGTGATAGAGCAGAGAAGAAGGGAGAAGAGTAAGAGAGACGAGAGAGAGAGAGAGAGAGAGAGAGAGAGAATGAGAGAAGAGTCAGAGAGAGAGAGAGAGAGAGAGAGAAGAGAGAGAGAGAGAGACGAGAGAAACGAAAGAGAGAGCGAGAGAGAGAGAGAAAAGAAGAGAAAGAGAAGAAGAGGGGAAGGGAGGGAGGTAAGGGAGGGAGAGAGACGAGAGGAGAGAGAAGAGAGAGAGGAAGACGAACAAGAGAGAGAGAGGAAGGGAGGAGAAGAGAATCAGAGACAGAGGAGTGGGAGAGAGAGACATCAGGCATGAACATTAACCTTACAAGACTGATGGGCTTTACCATGATGACCAAACCATAGGACTGTTTTAGAGGAGACTATTAACGGACGGATGTGGCCTAGCAATGCCACTGGATTGGCTGAGGAAGCAGCGACCCCCCACACCCCACACACAGACACCACCAACGCGCACACACACACACACTTGACAAACAAGAGACAAGAGAAACATACGTACACCAGCAAAGTTAAGTCATTAAAAATTCCAAACTCCTGTGCCTTTTTTGTCTTTTTTGCTGGTCGTCGAAGATCAAGATAATGATGTGCCAGTTGTCAAAATGCTTATTTTGTTTGTTATTACAAAGGGGAGATGAAGATTTTGTTGACAGATATTATGCAGAAACTACACAATAACGACTGTTGCCAAAATAGTGCAACAGGAACAGATGGGTTTGGAATTGGAGGAACAATCAAAAGGAAGGTAGGTATCTACCAGTCTATTTGCTAGGGCTGCACAAATGTAGAGCCTAACAGGCATTCAACAAGGACAAACACAACACATCTAAAAATGCTTCATCTCGAAGTATGGGGCACTATTCTTATGCCTTTGCATGAGTGAGTGAAAATTACATTAGTGAGTTCATGCATAATGTATTCTTGTCCTTGTCATATTCACTAATAAAAAGTAAAGTGTATTGTTCTGGACAATGTTGTGGTTATTATGTTTGTTCATAGACCCCTCTGTGTGTGGATTCGTCGATGGTGCAGCTTGCTATAAAATAGGATGTAGCCATTTTGTGTACATTTGTCTACATTTGGCATTTAAGCCATGAATCTCAGCTCCACAATTTCATGTCATCTTTTGTTGTGATACCTGTTAGATGTATTGTCTGTAAGTAAATCTTTTTGTTGGAAATATTTTGATGTAGAAAACCTTTTCTTTCTTGCCTTTAGTGTGAACTATGTTTACTCCGCAAACACATTTACTTTAAACTTGTACATGCTATGCTAATACCTGCTTACCTGTTAGCATGAGGCTTTTTGCTAGCCAGTTAATATATGGTCATTTGTTAGCATATTCCCTTGTTGATAGCATAGCCTCTAGCCTCCATTGTTTGTTCTCTTTATACTTATTGTATGAGGCATGCTTTGTACATTTACCTCTTCTAATCTGTAATGTCAACATTTTCGTTTATTCTTCTTTTAGAGTTTTACAATATATGAGCTTCACTGAACGCACTCAAATACAGAATTCCGTTCTCTTCGAGCCATTGAAGTTCATGTTTAACTGACTGGATAGCTGGATATTCATCTAGTGAGAACAGTACAGTAAAAAGACAGCAATACAACAAGTTGTACACATCGGTGAGCATTCACGTGGAACATCATCCATCTCAAATAGCCATAAGCCACATTTCATCACAAGATGAGTCGGGAAAGTCTGTCAGCGTGCAAATGGAACACACTCAAAATGAGGTAAGCGGGAAACCCAGTCGCTGAATACTTGTTCAAGAGCAAATGTTTCATCGACCAGTTCAAAGGCCAATTTGGCTGTCGCAAGAGCAAGAGCAGAAGCTGAAGCAGCAGAAGGCAGAGTGTCCTATGCTCAACGGGAGATAGTTCAACAAGCCTGCATAAAAGCTTCCCTTCAAGCCCTTCAGGTAGAAAAGAAAGAGAGGCTGCTTATGCCGAAGCGAAAAAATGTTGGAAGCTAGCTTAGCTGGGAGCGATCTAGGATCTGCAGCCAAAAACTATTCCTCTCACCTATGGCTCACCCGAAGCCATCGAGCGAGCCCTCTTCTCAAGACTACGGCATTTTCCAAAGATGACTAACAGAGAACCGAATTTGGAGACCTCTTTGTGGAGGTTGAATCTCTTTATATGATCTATCCCACCTAGCCACATCCAGGGGGGTTCTTCCCCTCGCAGAAAAGTTACCATATAATCTGCAGGAAAAGTGGAAGTTGTTTGGAAGTTATTCGCCGCAACAACGTCAGCTGTCTTCCCTTCTCTGTGTTTGTTGAGTTTGTGTACACAGAAGCTAAAACACGTAATGATCCCAGCCTCAACTATCCTGTGCCTCAAACACTGTCAGACTGAAGAGAGAAGAGAAGTCAGACAGGTTTACGTGAGCGTTTGTATCTGTCAATAAGACAACTGTGACCCCATCTAAGCAGCATGGAGGCGCGAAGAAATCTGTAGATCACAGTAAGCTTGGTTTCATCCATGGGAAGCCCCATCCACTGAATAAGTGCAGAGGCTTTAGAGAGACAATTTACGCTGGAACCACAGGAGGATTCACTAGACAGGGGAAGGATGCCTGCAAGGATGAACGGAACCACCCGTATCCCGCAGGATCTCCACGCATCTCTGGTTCTTCGGATCACCAGTCAGTGAAACTAAACCCTTAGAAATTAAGGGTTTATAACAAGGGTCACACAGTACCTTGGAGAGTGGGCCTTTAATTGTGTTCACCAAACTGACACCTCTTGGTTCTTCAGGCAGTCTTGGCTGACTGATGCTTTCGTTTCAGAGCAAAACAGTCAGCCATTTTGTGACCGACCCTATGGCAGTAGGAGCATTCCTGCTAATTTCTTTGACATTGCACAGCCCCCATTGATCCTGCATGCCCCCAGTTATAACTATTTGGCCAGAATTACTCGGAAAAAAACAGGGCCTGAGGATGGTTCATGCTTACCACTAAACACCCTCTTATGGGTCAATGTAAACTCTTCGGCCAACAACACTGCAGCCTGGAGCGGGGTAGACGCTTCTGTTCCGGTAAACAGTTTTTAAATTTCTCCAGAAGAGCAAGTTCACAGAGTGAATCTAAATCAGAAGCCTTACTGACTATGCACCATCTATCAAAAAGAGATCCTTTCTCCCTGGCGAAGTCAACAAAAGTCTGTCCAGCCGTCTGTCCATACAGTCCTCTGTATTTTCTAAAAGGCTGCCTATAGGCTTCAGGCACGAGCTCATATGCACTGAGAAGACTTTTAATGCAATCTTATTTTAGGCTGTCCTCCAAGGACAGAGATTAATATATTTCTTGGGCCTTACCAGTTTACTTACATTGAAGAAGCAAAGACCAGACCTGTTTTGGCCAGTGCAATGTAGCAGCAACACGCTCAAAAACCTTGAAGTATTTGTCAATTTGTGTTTCCCGAAAAGGAACCAAAGCAATATGCTTTGTTATATCAAAAGCTTTTGGTTGTGTAACAGAGGTAGTTGGTATGCCAGAGGTTTCAGAAGCTAGCAAAGGCACTCCAGAGTTAGCCTTCAGCTCTAATTGGTGCAATTCAAGCTCTACCTCGAGTTCCAGTCTGCGAACGTGAGCAAGCCTGTTCCTTTGCTTGCTCTAATTTACAGATCTCAAACTCTGCCTGGTGTATCTACTGTATGCCCTATCCTGAGCCTCTATATGCAGGAACGCCAGCCAAACTTTCACACGGGCCTCAGTACTAGGCTCTGCTTATGAAACTGCAGATGAGTCGAACATTGGCAATGTGACCTTTCCCCTAAACTTCTCATCGGGTTCCTGATGAGCTTCCGCCAATATAGAGCACTCCAACTCCAATGCCACAGTTGCAGTGTACCTAGTTGGAGAACATGTGAAGGCCTTCAACTCAAGAATTCCTTCCTCTATGCACCTATACAGCACAAGAGACTTCAAGTCTCGTTTAAGAATCTGCTTTGTAACATCCATATTAATGTGTGTTGCAATGGTTTCCAAATCCAGCCCTCAAACTGCTCCAAGGTTGGTTCATCAAATAACTTGTCCCAATCAAAACAAGCAGCCATTACTTAAATATTATAAAAACAAGATCAACTGTTTGAGTAGGTTTGCTAAGGGAACACCAATAGGCTCCTGGACGAGCCCCCATTGGCCAGTCAGACCCTCCTCTTAGATCCTGCAGGCGGAGAGGATGTCCTCCATCAGGTGCCATCAGGTGCCTGGCGATGAATGCCCACCCGCTGGGGCCTCAGCTGCTGACAAACCTCCAGCTCAAAGGCCATGGTGACCTTGCCAACGTCCTCGTGGGTTAGGTGTAATAAACCTAGAATGTGAGGTCAGATTGTTGCGGCTAGAGGTATATGTTCTACAACCCAGGAAGCACCAGAAATTCAGAAACAATAATCTTTATTTAATACAATTCATGCAGCTGCCAAACATGTCAGACTGGGTCAGGTTCATGGAGCCCTAAACCCAAATGTTGTCCACCTAAGCGAATAACCCACCACGGCAAAGTGTAGGCCCTAACACGGCACACAGGGAACCCCACAATAAATTGGTAACACAAAAGTTATCACACACCATAATAAAGAAAAAGTTATACACATCACCCCCATCAGGCCACTGCACACGTTCACAATGCAAGCTAAAAAGACACACCAAAAGACGCCATCAGAATAGGCTACATAAGAATTCAGTTCATCATTACAAGCTTTCTAATGAACCTGCGTTTGGAATTGTGATTTGGATTGTGTATATGTGAGTGACATGTAGTGCTATGGTTGTGAGTGTTGGTGTATTTGTATTTCATTGTGTGATTATAAGGTGCACGCATTCTGAAAGCCTTTCAGCGTGCGTTCAGATAAGGCAAGCCGAGTGTGCCACAATTCGCCTGCAATTAACAGCGTTCTGACCAGCATTGCGCCGTATTGAACGCCTTTCTGACAACTTTACTATGGCAAGCCGAGTGTGCCAGAATTAAAAATAATATTTAAATGTGAGCATGTACTGTAACTTGCTGTATGGGCAGTAATACAATATATCAAACTCCACAATTGAAACATAGGCCTACAATCCTATAGAGATTCTAACAACAGAAGAACAGACAGACCTAACATCAAAAGCTTTATCTATTGTTTATTATTGGAATCCAACTTCTGCACTCTTTGATTGTTTTAACTGTACTCAGAACAGACCAAGCTGACTCAAGTAATGCAAAAGTCTGTACATGATTTTTTGAGTGAGATATGCATTTCTGAAAGTACCCCGCCTACAGTTACAAATTGAGTGAATCAGTTTCGGCGTCCCCTCCTACATAGGAAGGGGGCACAGTCGAATAGTACCTCCCACTTCCCCACTCCCCTCCAATCAGAACATAGCTAAGATTTTGTGAACCAGCGGACGAGCAGCTCCAGTGGGGGGAACTCGACGGCAGTTCTATTTCATGTAGGCTACGCCGTCTAGGCTTCGCCTTATGGGCTTGTCCCGTGCGCGTGCTCGCGCGCACTGAAGAATTTCAACTATGCACCAATCAACGTGGGCACCGCCCACATTCCCCACGGCTCGTGTATAAAAGGGGGCGCAAGCCGCCGCCTCATTCTCCTTTTTCTTTCAGCATTTGCACTGACCAACAAGAAGAAAAGAAAAGAAAAAAAAAAAAAAAAAAGACTTCTCCCGTCGGTGGACCTCGCTGAGGCCATCGACATCTTCGGGGCCGAGGTTCCGGACGCCCAGGACGACGACGAGCCGCTTCGAGGTTGACGACGTCGCCTCCCTTGACGACGCCTTTCCTGGGTCTGCGTCCGAGTTGTCCCGCTCCGGGGGCTTCCACTGAAGCCACTGTGCTCCCGAGGGAGAGACTCGCGCCGGATGGCCGATCTCTTCGGCGAGATCATGGGTGTGGAGCGCGGCGGCCATCAAGAGGGGATTCGCCATGCAGCCCCGACTCTCGCCCCCATGGTTCGGATGACACAGCAGGGCAAAAGTGTTATTTCGCACCCTGTCTTTACCATCGCGGACGGACCACGCGGTGGCCCCTGTTCCCTACCGATTCGAGTGCAGCATCTCTTGTCAACCGCTGCGGGTGGGGACCCCTCTACTCTGAAGGCCCCCGGTGAAGCGCCTTAATTGACTTCATACCGACGTGGAAGGGGTGGGCTGATTCTCAGGCGTAGAGGGATCCTCGCCTGGAGCCTTCACTGCTCAGCGCTTCTCTGTCCGGAGCAGGCCATACAGACAGAAACCGCTGCCCTCCGGACCGCCTCCAAGAGCAGATTACCGGCTAACGGACAGGGTTGTCCGTGTGTGCCTCGCAATCTGCGGCGGCGATCGGCAACTCGCCCTGCTCTCCTCTGCCTGGGTGTCTCCTAGTTCGTGGTTGGTATGGGAGGTCTGACCGGCCCGGAGCTGAGGCCGACAAGATGTGTCAGAAGACGGTCTCCGCGCTTCTAAGACAGCGACCGTCCTCCAGCTGCTTGCCAACCGATGAGCCGTTTCGGCTCGGCCGGCATATTGGAGTGGCCACCATGAATCGAGAGGTCAGGATTATGGCTGCTCTCTCATCAACTGCCTGTACCGGAATAGAGATGGGAGCACGATGGCTGCCTGTCCAGGCCCATTAGCTCCGGATGGACTATTTGGGCCCCGGTTCTCAGAGGTGCTCGCGCACCAGCAGTCCGCTTCGTGAGAATCGTTACCGGTCGGTCGGGGCGATTCTCACGGGCTCCTCCCATCAGGACAGGCCGGGAGGAAGCGGGGTCCAGGCCGGCCTCCACAGCGCTCCAAGGGGCCGCCAGTCCGCGCCACCGCCGTCAGCCGGCAGAGAGCGAGCGTACCGCGGAGCCAGAAATTCTAACAGGCTTGCTCCCACTTTTTTCTTTTCCTATATAAGGATAAAAAGAACGTTCGGCAGTGGCCGAACGGCAGCACATACTCCCTAGAGAGCGATACTCCTCTAGGCTGCCTTTCTGGAGTCTCATTACACGGGCCCGTGGATACGGACGCTTGTACTAGTCTCCTAGTTTCCCACATTATCCCCTTTGCCTCCCTTCTACAGTCTGTGGAAGGTGAGAAGACGGGTCTGCAGACAACGCACAGTCATGAGTGCTACGACTAAGCGGCTCGTTGCCTGTTCAGCAGACATGAGCGCGGCGTCTAGACAGCTCGCTGTTTGTACAGCGACTAGCTCCGTAACGTCTACCCACGCTCGCTGAGCCTCCCTTTCATGGGATGGCCCCCTTGGTAACACCACAACATGTGTGGAGCGATAGGGGCCGAGGAAATACGGTTATTCTGGACAGCGTTCCTCAGCTGTCAGCTCGCCTCTCTCCGACCGCTATGCGTGTTGGCTAGAGCGGTGTGTTTTTTACCATCGTGGTTTGGACAACACGTTGAGATGGGTCATCCATTTAGTTTACAAGCGCCGTCCCCACCCTTTATGGGGTTGGTGGAGACCAGGCTATGGGACCCAGCGGCAAGCACCGGCTCTGGCAGCAGGAAGTGGCACCGTCTCTTGGAGGTGGGGGCCATCACTGTCGTTGTTCCCCCCCCCCCCCCCACGAGTTACACCTAGGGTTTTACTCCCGCTACTTCCTGGGTTCCAAGCACAAGTCAGAGGGAGATGAGACCTATCTTGGAT
This sequence comes from Melanogrammus aeglefinus, assembly GCA_900291075.1. Taxonomy (NCBI): domain Eukaryota; kingdom Metazoa; phylum Chordata; class Actinopteri; order Gadiformes; family Gadidae; genus Melanogrammus; species Melanogrammus aeglefinus. The sequence continues at coordinate 7,874 of OLKM01002459.1, forward strand.
CTTCTGCGTGTTCAACAGATTCGTTGCTGCCAGCGAAAATTCAGAATGCTCACTATCAGAGCGCTGCTCCGATGTGTGAGGGCGGGCGACTGGTTCACATCCCTGGATCTCAAGGATGCTTACTTCCACGTCCCTGTTCGGCAGCGCACAGGAAGTTTCTCTCCGTTTTGCCTTTATGGGGGTGGCGTACGAGTACCAGTGCCTGCCATTCGGCTACTCCCTGGCCCCGCGCACCTTCTCGAAGTGTGTGGAGAACCGGCGTTGGGACCGCTCAGCGTCAGGGAAAGAGGGTTCTCTTCTACCTCGACGACCTACTTATCTGAGCGACTCAGAGGAAGCTGCGAGAAGGGACACCATGACGGTGATTAACCATCTCTCCTTTCCTGGGGTTTGCCATCAACTGGAGAAGAGCTTTCCCGCTCCCGGCCAGCAGATAGTCTACTTTGGGGCTTTGCTGGACTCAGCCGCCATGACAGCGAGGCTTTTGCCTCCTCGGCGAGACACCATCCTGTTGGCCCACTCCCCGCTTTCGCGTTCTCAGAAAACGGACCGCGCTGTCCATCCATGCGCCTGTTTGAGGCCTGATGGCAGCCGCCCATCCGGTGGTACCCCTGGGCTGCTCTTTATGCGCAGACTCTAGCGGTGGTTTTGCCTCGCCAACGGTTGGACCCCGTGCGACACAAGTTCAGGGTGCTCCTCCTACCCCGTTCAGGTTGTCGCCAGACCTGGGATATTGGGGAACCCCCCCCGCCCTTCTCAGGGGTGTTCCCTGAGGCAGAGTGACGTCCTACATTGTGGGTCTTCACGGACGCCTCGTTTGACGGGTTGTGGGGAGGAAAGTGCCCTCTCTCACTCGGTGGGAGGCGAGTGGCGCACGGCCCTACAGTCCACATAAATGTGCTGGAACTCGTCGCTGTGAGGAAAGTGCTCTTGCTTTCTTTCCAACCTGGTGCGTGGCCGCCAAGTTTCTCTGATCAGGACAGACAGTGTTGTCGGCGCGGCGTGATAAACAAACAGGGGGGAGTGCGCTCCTCTGCTCTCCACCAGAGGGCGTTCGAGACTCTGGCTTTGGGCTCATCAGTATCTCTCCTCAGTCTGAGGGCCCTGCATATCGGCGGGCGCACAGAACTTCGGGGCGGACCTCATGTCCTCGCGGCGGTCCCGGACGAGTGGCAGTTACATCCGACATTGTCAGACTGATCTGGCAGAGGTTCGGGACGGCTCAGGTGGACCTGTCGCGTGCAGGGAGAAACACACTGACAGTTGTGGTTCTCTCTCAACCCTCGGGATTTCCCCGTTTGGGGGTGGATGCGTTTGGCGCACACACCTTGGCCTCGGGTTCTCTTGTATGCGTTTCCTCCGCTCCAGCTTGATCCTTCCTTTCTGGAACGGGTCAGACAGGAGAGATTGTCCCTTGATTATAGTGGCTCCGGAGAACCGTTCAGCCTCTGTGGTTTTCCAGAGCTGGCGGCGCTCTCACGGGACGGCGCCGTGGCCGGTACCGTTCAGGCCGGATGCGCTTTCGCAGGCCCATGGGACGGTGCACACCGCCCCGATGTATCGGGACGGCTGCTGGTCTGGCTCCTGAGAGGTTGATCTGCAGGGCAAAGGTTTGCCTGAAGCGGTTATCAAACACTATCCCAGGGTGCTCATGCGCTTCTCTACTTCTTCCCTCTATGGCGCGAAGTGGTGCGCTTTCTCTGATTGGTGTGACAGGAACCACGCTGTTCCATCCCATTGCCGAGGTGGGAAGCGTGCTTGCTTTTCTGCAGCACTTATTGGAGAAGGGTTTGGCCTTTTCCACTATCAAGGTCTATGCGGCAGCTGTTTCAGCTGGCCATGCGGGCTGTGATGGTGGACCGATCTTCAGCCATCCACTAGTCAGAGGTTCTTTGCGTGGGGCTAGACGGGTTTCGCGACTGTTTAAGCGCGTGCTACACCACGCTGGGACCTCCCCACCGTGTTGCGCGGGTTGTCCAGGGACCCTTTCGAGCCTCTCTGTCTCAGGCCCCTTGTGATGCCTGTCCTTTAAGACGGCGCTCTTATTGGCTTTGGTTTCTGCCAAGCGCGCCTGTGAGCTGACCGCTCTGTCTGTCAGCCCGAGCTGAGGACAGCTCCTTTGCGCTGCTCAGACCTAATCCTGGCGTTTCTTCCTAAGAACATTAATAGTTCTTTCCCCTGGAGAGATATTATGCTTAAGGCTTTTCACCCCGCGTCCTCATTCTAGTGAGGCGGAGGCGGAGTGGCATCTCTGTGCCGCGTGCGGGCGCGCTGGCTATGTATGTGAAACGCCCGGCCGCGTTCCGCTCCACAAAAACAGTTGTTTGTGTGGTTATAAGCCGACGCTAGCAGGGGCCGCGCTCTCTCTAAACAGCGGTTTTCTCGCTGGATATGTGAAGGTGTTTGCTTAGCCTATGCTCGACCGGACTTAGCGCCACCATTTGGCGTTAGAGCCTACATCGACACGGGGCGTGGCTGCTTCGACGGCTCTGCTCAGAGGCGTTCGTAGAGGGACATTTGCGCGGCTGCGTCTTGGTTCTCCCCCGGGCCCTTTGTCCGTTTTTACATGTTAGACGTGTCCAGGGGCTCACTCGGCAACTCTGTGTTGGAGTCCGGTGTCCCTTCTACGGCTTGGGTTTGAGGACCCTTATCCGCCAGTATTTCTCCTCCTGCCGTTTTTCAAATGGAAAGCGAGTAGAGAAGGTTCCTATTGGTCGCCAATTGACGAGTTGGTTTTGTCTGCCAGTGTGGCACTCCGCCGTGTTTTAAATAAAAAAACGGACGAGAGAAGCTCTTATTGGGGAGTCGGACTTCGTAGCTCCGCCCCCGGTGGTGGCGGACCTAATGAAAACCGTGTTATTCTGGCTCTTTCCCTTCGCTCTTCATGGATTCCATGAAGGACGGACTGGGGCCGGAGTCTTGCAGACCACTTTTTTTTCTCTCTTGATCATCGCCTTGCTTGATCTAGGGGGAATTTAATTTTTTTGTTAAGCTGTTGTGTTTTTGCACATCCGGCTTTTTGAGTCTTATGTGCCCTGGTGACTTAAGTATTTTGACTGGGGTCCAGCAGGAGTACATTGATCGGGCTCCGCTCGCAGCATCGCCTTAGCCCATAAGGCGCAGCCTAGACAGCCGTAGCCTACATGAAATAGAACGATAGTTTTTGATATTATTATAACTCCAGTTCTATGATTGTAGGCGTAGCCGTCTAGTTTCCACACTGCTGTTACCCTCCAAATGCTGAGAAAGAATACGGTGGAGAATGAGGCGGCGGCTTGCGCCCCCTTCTTATACACGAGCCGTGGGGGAATGTGGGCGGTGCCCACGTTGATTGGTGCATAGTTGAAATTCTTCAGTGCGCGCGAGCACGCGCACGGGACAAGCCCATAAGGCGAAGCCTAGACGGCTATGCCTACAATCATAGAACTAGAGTTATAATATCATAACTATCATTCAGCTCCGGGAGTACAATCCCTTTCTCTGCCGAACTGCCGCCGAGCTTCCACCGCTGGAGCACCGCCGAAGCCTCGGCGGCAGTCCGGAGGAGGAGACATGGAGGAGAAAGGGATTGTACTCTCGGAGCTGAGCTGCCGGACTGCCACCAAGCTACCCCTGTCTGACTTTTCAGCTCCTGGAGGACACCTGCCGGAGCAGCCGGAAAGCTTCGGCGGAAGTTCAGCTCTCGGAGTACACCGCCGGAGCTGCCAGACAGCTTCGGCAACGGCCGAACGGCTTCCACGGCGGCAGTCCAGCAGCTTCGGCGGCAGTACGGCAGCTCCGGCGCAGGGAGCTCGGTTGCAGTCCGGCAGCTCAGCTCCCGGAATACAATCCCTTTCTTTTTTTTTTCTTGATTATCATCCGAGGCGCACAAAACTTTTGGCCGTGATATTAGATATAATATTATATAAAGACCCATAATAATATTTTTATATTATATTATATTATATAGATAAAGAGCTCCAGGAGTCCGCAATTGGCAACAATCCCTTCTCCTCCATGCTGTGGTTCCGTCTGACAGCTCATTGGTCAATGGTTACCAGCTCATTTGGCATTATAAAATACAGACCCAGAAAACAGCGCAATTTCTGAAAGGGACTGAAACAGAGGGGAGTAGCGGTATATTTTTCCTAAAGGCTAAATCCAGCAAAAAGCTTCAAAAACATGTTTTCTGGAACTCAAATAATATGTTTACTTGTTGTGAACACGCCATAATATGCCTCCTTTAAAAACCGATGGATAGGTTGTTTTTTGCAGCTAAACAAACTCAAAATGAAAGGTAGACTTTCAAACTATTATATTATTAAACTACTATCCATATACATATCCGTTTTTTACTGCGTAATGAAGGTGAAATGTGACTGAATGAGGTTGTTTTCTGTCGGTGTTGCCTTGCCATAATCACCAGGAAGATGAACGCACCTGAAATTCGGTACTTACAGTTTTTCTCAGTCGCTTTGGTACATTTCTCGAATCATCCTCGTAATTTGCAAAACAGTAAGTGCATTTCTCAAAACAATTCATACAAATAGCAAATCATCATGTATTACCTGCAAAAGCCAGTCTCTTGCTCAGATTAATTAGTTAATCTCTCAAGAGTATATCTGTGTCAATGAACATGTCAGTGCCATCAGAATGACCTTGTTTGTCATTGTTTACGGATAAGGCAAGTCAAAGTCAAATTGCTAAGTCATGTTTCCAATATAACAGTGTAGGCTACTCTGGAGGGCTGTTCTGAGGTTAACTATGGCTAAAGTTTTGAAGACAATTATTGTAAATTCTAAGTTACACCTTAGTGTATGTGGGAGATTGATTGAAAGAGACTGGACAAGATTCACATTTACCCTTTTACTGTTTGTACTGCAATTTGTTGAAAGACCATGTCATTGCGATACAGAAAGGAAAAGACAGCACTGCATAGCACAAACAAAAGACAAAATAGAAATGTGAACATAGGACAATGTCCTCGGGGAAAACTGTACATGCAGTGCTGTAGGAATTACAGTGCAGTCTTCCTAAGCCTCCAGACGTTCCTGTCTGGTGGGCCACAAATTCTCATTCTCATGCAGCCTCACTCCTCTTCGTATTCTTCTCTCTGGCTTTTGACCCAGTCCAATACCTTGTCCTTCCATTGTCAGACATTGTAACATTGTGTTGTGCTCCAGCTACACGTGGACAAAATTGGTTGGTACCCCTCTGTTAATCAAAGTAAAACCCACAATGGTCACTGAAATAACTTGAAACTGACAAAAGTAATAATAAATAAAAATGTTTAGCCAATGAAATAACCAATGAAAATCAGACATTGCTTTTGAATTGTGGTTCAACAGAAAAATTAAAAAAAATAAATAATAATGGAAACAGCTGGACAAAAATGATGGTACCCCTCGAAAAGATTGAAAATAATTTGACCAAGGGAAAGTTAAACTAAGGTGTGTCCTCTAATTAGCATCACAGGGGTCTTCAAACTTGTAATCAGTCAGTCCTGCCTATTTAAAAGGGTGAAAAGTACCACACTGTTAACATGGAGCCACAGGAAGCGAAGGAGAGAGTTTTTGTCTCAGGACGATTAGAAGAAAATGATGGACAAGCAATTAAAAGGTAAAGGCTATAAAACCAATCTCCAAGCACCTTGATGTTTCCTTTTGACTTACCGTTGCACATAATTGAATTCAAAAAGGTCCATGGGAGTGAGCCAAACTCCTGACGTGGCGCAGGAAGGAAAATTGAATTGACAACTGAAGACGACTGGATATAAGAATGGTAACCAAAGAGCAGAACAACCTCCAAAGAAATTAAAGGTGAACTCCAAGGTCAAAGTACATCAGTGTCGGATCGCACCAGCTGTCGTTGTTTGAGCCAAAGTGGACTTCATGGGAGACGACCAAGGAGGACACCACTGTTGAACGCAAATCATAAAAAAGCGAGACTGGAATTTGCCAAAATGCATATTGACAAGCCACAAATCTTCTGGGAGAATGTCCTACGGACAGATGAGACCACACTGGAGCTTTTTGGCCAGGCACATCAACTCTATGTTCAAGATGCACATGAAGCATACCAAGGAAAGAAACACTGTTCCCTATACTGTGAAACATGGAGGAGGCTCAGTTATGTTCTGGGGCTGCATCTGGCACAGGGTGTCTTGAATCTGTGCAGGGTACAATGAAATCTCAAGACTATCTAGGTATTCTGGAGAGAAATGTGCTGCCTAGTGTCAGAAAGATTGGTCTCAGTCGCAGGTCATGGGTCCTCCAACAAGACAATGACCCAAATGACACAGTAAAATACCCAAGAATGGCTAAGAGCCAAGACATTGACTATTCCGAACGGTGGCCTTCTATGAGCCCTGATTTAAATCCTATTGAACATCTGAGCTGAAATATGCCAGCTGGAGAAGGCACCCTTCAAACCTGAGACAACTGGAGCAGTTTGCTAATGAAGAGTGGGCCAAAATACCTGCTGACAAAGGTGCAAAAGTCTCATTGACGTTAAACAAAAAATCGGTTTGATTGGCCTCAAAAGGTTGTGAAACAAATATTAAACTTAAGGTACCATCATTTTGGTCCAGGCCTGTTTCAATTATTTTGTTTTTTTAAAATGACTTCTGTTGAACCACAAATTCCAAAAGCAATGTCTGTTTTCATGTGGTTAATTTTTAGTCATTTTTTATTTAATTATTAACTTGTCAGTTTGAAGTTATTTCAGTGACCATTGTGGGTTTTTCTTTGATTAACAGAGGGGTGCCAATTGCCAATAATTTTGTCCACGTGTGTATATACAGCATATATACTTGTAATGATGGTTCATGAGATGCACCTTTGAGCTATTTCAATAAATTGGTTGATCGTTGGTTGATCTAACACTTAACACATTTCCCTTCATTAGATAAAGTCAAGATTCACCTGGGAACAATTTACCAATTCAGAACAGATTTAGAAAAAAAGTTTGATGGAAATGTGTAGAAATATGTTTGACATATTATGACAACTTGTTCAACCATTTTACATGTACAAACAATGTTGTTGGGATGGGATTATTCAACAGAGACCCATTACAATACATTTTGATCAATATGACACACATAAGCCATTGATAAGAGCAGAGAATTGTACATAATCATTTGCATGGATGTACCAAAGCATTTGGAACTTGTTCAAAGCAATGACAAACTTATTTTTTTATGTGAACAAGTGACAAAATGATGTGAAGATTGAACAGGTAGTTTTGAGAACTTTGATTCTGATCTGAGTAATGTACCAAAGCGCCTGAGAAAAACTGTAAAATTAAGTAAATATATATATGGTTTTTTAAGTGTAATAAATAATACGACAGTACAGAGAATTAATTTAAACATTAAATTAGTTCTTATAAATTATAATTATATATATGTGTAATTATATTGCAATATTATTCTTAGTGACACGGAGATCGATGACCAATAGCATGACCATTACGCGTATGACGCATGGCTAATTTACGTACCACGCACTCCTCAGCGCGCTAATGATATCTACACAACAGCAACAGGAACTCTTAAGTACTGAAAATTAGATCCATCATATCGTTGATTAAAAAAGCCGTTTTGAGAAGTATTCAAAAGTATTAACTCTTGTTACGCTTGGTGACATTAGTTTTCGGGTGGAAGGTTAGCCAAAGCCCGACGTTAAGACGACTCAGAGCGGCAGAATGGGTCTGCTTGAAAAATGTGAAGAGTTGTTCCAGAACCACCCACGTATGACTGCTCGCGTCGACAGACTGCTAACCCCGATGGTGATATTTCGCCGCACTACTTACACAGGTCCTCCCTCTCAGGGTCCACCCAGACCGGGCTCCCGATGACCCGCTGGCCACCGAGAAATTCCAGGTGGGAAAAAAAATGTCGAACGATCTTGAGACCAACGTTTAGCTAGCAAAACGATGGTCAGGTGTTGTACTGAGGGATGTTGACTGTGTGCGGGTTTGTGTTTCTAAAGGTACTGGCGAAGTTGTATGCAGTGCTCAGTGACGCCGAGCAGAGGGCTGTCTATGATGAGACAGGTGTGGTGGACGAGGAGAGCGACACGCTGAAAAAGGAAAGATGCTGGGAGGACTACTGGAGACTGCTGTTCCCAACGGTACCTCACTATAAATGGAATCAATAGGACTCGTCTGCTAGTATTCCGCGGTCCAATGTGATTTCTTCATGTACACACTCAAACCACATGTCTCTCATTTGCCACATAACTCATGTGGCATACATGGTGTTGCAATAGTTAAGACCACTATTCCTTGCAGTGCTACTTCACAACAAAAGTCGATCACAATGACTACATTGATTTAAGTTTTGCATAACTGTCTCCCAATTAGGGCATTTTAAATACTACCTTAACACTGGTGTAAGAGGTCGCTACCTCAGTGGGTGACTAATTATGTTCCTGTAACTATTGCTTTGGGCGTGTCTTGACACTCTTCAAACCGTGCGTCATTCAGATCACGCTGAAGGACATCCTGGACTTTGAGAAGAAGTACCAGGGCTCTGCTGAGGAGCGCGAAGACCTCCTCAAGCTGTATGTGAAGCACGAGGGCAACATGGAACTCATCACCATCTCGGCATTGGGCCGTGGAGGATGAGCCCCGGCTCTGCGCCATCCTCCACGAGGCCATCAAGGCGGAGGAGGTGCCCGCGTTCCCCGCCTTCACTGGAGCGCCAGAAGGAACCGAAGGCGGAGGAAAAAGGGTGAGCATGATGACGACAGCTGGTGTTGGAGGTTAAAGATCAACAGACAAACAAATCCCCTGCCACTTGGTCGTTCATTTCGGGCAGCTTTTCATTCATGCGGTCTCATTCGCCTCAAGCAGATTTAGTTGTAAAAAAAAAATACGACAACTTGTAAACATAAATGTCCAATAATGGGTAACTCATTTAAGCCAAGAGGGCATTTAAGCCCATATC
>OLKM01002459.1:22110-53470 GCA_900291075.1 Melanogrammus aeglefinus
TGCCTTGACAGGTGACAAAAGTCTCATTTGACCCTTACATAGAAATCGTTTGATGATCAAAAGGCGTGAGAACCAAATATAACTTAAGGGTCCATCTATTTTGTCCAGGCCTGTTAATGTAGTGTGTTTTTTAAAATTGATCTGCAGTTGAACCACAATTTCAAAAGCAATCGTCTTAATTTTCATCTGGGTTAATTTTCAGTATTTATTTATTATTTATACTTACTTGTCAGTTGAAGTTATTTCAGTGAACCATTGTTGGTTGTTTCTATGATGTAACTAGAGGGGTGGCCAAATCAGCCAATAATTTGTCACAGTGTGTATTATATTGTCTTATTATTATTATTTTGTAAGTGATGGGTCATAAGAGATGCACCTTTGAGCTATCTTCAGAATAAAGTTGGTTTGATCGTTGGTTGATTACATTCAACATTTCCCTTCATTGATAAAGTAAGAATTCACCTGGAACAATGTTACCAAATTCGAGAACAAGATTAAGAAAAAGTTTTGAGGAAATGTGTAGAATATGCTGACTATATTAATCACTGTCACCATTTTTAAGCATGTAAAATACAAGTTGTTGGGAATGGATGATTTCAATGAGACCCGATTAGAGATACATTCTGTGAACAATATGACACAACATCAAGGCGATGTGATAAAGAGCAGAGAATTGTACATTAGCATGTTTGATCATGGATTGTACCAATAAGCATTGGAAACTGTTCAAGCAATGAAAAACGTCTTTTTTTATGTAACAAGTGACAAAATATGTGAAGATGAACAGGTCGTTTTTGAGAAACTTTGATTCTGACTCTGCGTATTGTACCAAAAGCGCCTGAGAAAAACTGTACAATTAAGTAAATATATATATGGTTTTTGTAAAATGTAATAAATAATGAGCGAACATACAGAGTAATCAATTTAAACATTAAATTAGTTCTTATTAATACTATAATTATATATATGTGTAATTATATTGCAATATTATTCTTAGTGACACGGAGATCGATGACCAATAGCATGACCATTACGCGTATGACGCATGCGCGTAATTTTACGTAGCCACTACACGCACCTCAGCGCGCTAAATGAATATCTACACAACAGCAACAGGAACTCTTAAGTGCAACTGAATTAGACATCATATTGATTTAAGAAAGCCGGTTTTGAAGAAGTATCAAAAAGTAATAACTCTCGTTACGACGTTGGTGAATTATGTTTCGGGTGATTAAGCCAAAGCCCACGTTCTAAGAACTGACTCCGAGGCAGAAATGGGTCTGATTGAAAAAAGTGAAGAGTTGTCCAATCCAGATCACCCAGGACCACCAGCCGTATGACCTGCTACGCGTCGAACAGTGACCTGCCTACCGATGGGTGTATATCGCGCAGCTACATACAAGGTCTCCTCCAGGTCGCTACCACAGACCGGGCTGCGATGTGACCCGCTGGCCACCGAGAAATTCCAGGTGGGAAAAAAAAATGTCGAACGATCTTGAGACAAACGTTTAGCTAGCAAACGTGGGTCAGGTTGTTTGGTACTGAGAGGGATGTGACTGTGTCGGGTTGTGTTTCGTATAGGTGACTGCGAAGTTTGGTATGCAGTGCTCAGTGACGCCGAGCAGAGGGCTGTCTATGATGAGACGGGTGTGGTGGACGAGGAGAGCGACACGCTGAAAAAGGAAAGATGCTGGGAGGACTACTGGAGACTGCTGTTCCCAACGGTACCTCACTATAAATGGAATCAAGTATGGACTCGTCGTAGGATTTATGGTAGCACCCCGCGGTCCATTGCTGAATTCCTTCATGTATACATAAAGACTCAAACTACCATGTGCTCTCATTTACCACACTATATGTTCAGGTGCAATGGTGTTGCATGTTACAGTAAATTCCATACCTGATTCCTGGCAGTGCTAGCCTCACAACACAAAGGTCTGATCAACAATGCACTACATTGATTTAAGTTTTGCATACTGCCTCTCGCCAATAGGGGATTTTAATTACCCCCTTACACGGTGTGTAAGAGGTCGCTACCTCAGTGGGTGACTAGTTATGTTCCTGTAACTATTGACTTTGAGAGTGCTATGACCACTCTCACATAAACCGTGCCTCCATTGCAGATCACGCTGAAGGACATCCTGGACTTTGAGAAGAAGTACCAGGGCTCTGCTGAGGAGCGCGAAGACCTCCTCAAGCTGTTAGTAAACACGAGGGCAACAGGACCTTCATACAGGCGATCTTCGGCCATGGTGTGGGCACGTGTGGACGGTATGAGCCCCGGCTCTTGCGCCATCCGTCCACGGCCATCTAAGATGCGGATGGAGGTGCCTCGCGTTCCACCGCTCTTTGACCAAAGGAGAGCGATGGAAATGATCCAGGCCCGGAGGAAGAGGGTGAGCATGATGACGACAGCTGGTGTTGGAGGTTACACCAAATCCCCCTGACACTTGGTCGTTCATTTAGGGGCAGGCTTTCATTCATGCGGTCTCCATTCGCCTCAAGCAGATTTAGTTGGTAAAAAATACGACCAACTTGTTAACATAAATGTCCAATAACGGGTAACTCATTTAAGCCAAAGAGGGCAATTTAAGCCCATATCTACATGGTATGCTGCATTTTTTTTTCAAATGTTATGTATTCAAGATGGGATTTGGACTAGGATCAATGCAAAGCTCCTCTTTTTGACCCACTGCATGACTTTTCATCTTATAAGTTTTTTAAGGGTTTGGTTCCATATGTCAGTCAGGCTTACGATTGTACACGTCATCATAAACATGCAAGATGGCAGGTTGTGCAAGGTGTGGTGGTTGCATGCAAGTACACAAATGTTCAACTCGAGTACCATTTGAAATGATCGTATTATTGATGTATTTTTCTTTTAGGCTGATAAAGAGCGAGTGGAAGCAGAGGAAATGCAGAAAGAGCTGGGGCTTGGTGATGAAGAGGACAGCCTTGCCATGATGATAAAGGTACGCAACAACACAAACGCACTCATGCACACACACAGTCAGCCATGGCTGTTGCAACATTATTTGTTCTACTTTTACAGCAAAGAAGGCAGTCCAGAGAACAGAACTTCAACAGTTTCCTGTCAGACCTGGAAGCCAAGTACTCCAAAAAAGGAGGAAAGACTCGGAGGGGAAAGAAGTGATTTTGGTCTTTGTTACGTTATGTTTATCGTTTAAATTAAACATGCTTTTTGTTCTAAACCGACCAATAACTATTTGCTTCAAGTAGGCGGGAAAATAAGTTGTACTTTTCTTTTACTTGCCCTCTAATGTATAAATGTGCCTGTTTGTATTGTCAAAATGTAAGTTTAACACCACATGTTGCCAATGCATCCCAAAGTCTTGGAAACGCCTAATAAACCTGTAATTTTTCAAACTATATATTGTTGGTATTGTTGGTATACTGGAATGCCCTTCAAGCATAGTCTGAATACAAGACATGGTATATACACTGTGAACTCGCCATCATGGAGGAAGTCCATTTCGGCCTAGAAATCATAACAAACTGCTGATGGAGATTGTTATAGATTTAATACACCGACTTTGAAGATTTATTTTGCACACGAGATACAATGTACAGCATAGAAATGGATGGTAGTCCGTTTCTACATACACCAAATGTAACATCTTAGCCCCAAATGACTTCCTTAATGTATGTACAGGTGTTTTTCCTGGATAGGTAGTGCTCACGTTGATGCAGCACATGGCTTTAAACAGTGGTGAAACATCCCATCTCAGTGTAAATGCTGAATCATACTCCCTTAGTTCACTTCTAGATGGCATATTCCCCACTCTTGGTAGTTAATAGTAAATAATTCCATAATAAAAGAGCATGACACTTGTTAAATAATATTTTTCTCCAAAGGATGTTAGAGTGGAAGGTGTTAAATATACAGTACGGTACAGCCTGGCCCTCTGGGCGGAGGCTAAAAGTGCTTCATCTCCCCGTCCACCTGGGGCTTGATGTGCTCCTAACTGCATAGTCATTTACCTGGACGATGGGTCACTCCAGCGGACGATGCCACGCGTTAACGTTAAGTTCACTATATTTAAATTAAAGATTGATACGCAATTGTACACAATATACACTGGAACAAAACCGAGCGTGTGTCGACGTTGGACTGTCTTTGGCAGCTTTTATGAGCTGAATTTATAGTGAAACGACAACGATGACCCCCAAATAAAAATAAGGTTGGAGGTCGGTTAAAAAAAGACTAATCCCCCGCCACCACCACCACCACCACCCCAAAAGAGTTTGTGCTACTGCTGTTGAACAAACACGTTCAAGGGCACAGATGGTCGCTGCAAAGGGTTTCGCACCGGCACTATGAAGAGGCGAGGCGCTCGTTGGTGGGTGGAGGGGGGAGGGCGGAGGCCTTGGAGGTGGGGGGGGGTCAGAAGCCCGGTCTGTTGCTTCTGGAGGACGCCGCACCTCGGGTGTGGCCCCGCGTGGGCATGGCGGGCCCGGGCACAGCTGAGATGAAGGAAGAACACCACGGTCAACCTACTTTGCTATTACCCTGCGGGAGGCGCGTTCATCGGGACCGACCCAAAGTGGATTTTGCATGCGTCTTGATCAGGTAAGCATTGGGATTTGAACCCAGAAGCTTTTTGGCTGAGAGTCAAACCTAGCCCCCCCGAAACCGCTAATGACATGCAGATTGCAATTTTGAAAGCCAGTCGATTCATGTCGAGCTTTAAAACGCCACTGATTTGATCAAAATATGTTCATTTTTTCCCTAGAATGTATGTCAGTGAATTTGCACTGCATTATTATTTTTTTTTTACAGGGCTACTTTAACATGCACTTTTGTACTGACTTGAGCATAAAAAAAAAACTGTTTACGTCTACTGGAAACCAAGGGCTTCTGAGGCTTTACTCCAGAGCGGTGTACTATGCTGACCTGGTAGGGGGGCGGCCGTGTCTGGCTCCTCTTCATCTTCAATGGGCGAGTGGCCGAGGGGATGATGGGAAAAGGAGTCTAAGAAGGAAAGGCTGCTGATGCCCAGACTGATGCCCGTCACACCAATGCCAAGAGAGTCTTAGGAGGAATCCACAATGAATAAATGAATAGATTATCAACGTTACAGCGTATTTGAGACTGAGTATACATTATATATTTAAAGAGCATGAATGCATAATAAAGTGTTTAATAAGCTCAGTAGCTTCAGAGCAGCCTACCACCCTTGGCTTGGATTTGGTTGTCTCCAATAACAATCATTCATATCATTCATTGCAAGACTTTTAACCATACATTCGATTGAGAATTACTTGAAATAGTGTTTCAGAAGTGTATCAGTGAACTGCTTTATTTTTTTTGCGCTCACCTATGCCAACGGAGGCCCTGCCTTGCCGCCCCTGGCCAATGTTGTCCAGCACCGTGAAAGACCGGCGGTACGGAGTATCTGACTGCAGGGGGGGGGAATCAAAACCAATCAAAAGTGAATTCAAGGGTTACCTATAAAGAACCACCTTTCTGTTTTGGTTAATTCATCAAATCAAAGCAAATGAGTTAAACCACCTGGGGCCTTAAAGGAGAACCTGCACCCTCTTTCCCCCATCGTTTAAGGTTTAAGGGACTAATATACAAAAAAAACTTTGGGAAATGGTCCAGTTTTGAGTGAGAGCGATGCAGCTGAAATCCGTGAAAAAGGGCTGCAATGTAACTCCTTTGGAGTTATAGCTCCTGTCACTGTACGCCAACCTAAAGTGCTTGTTTTTGAATCCTTGAGCTCAATAACCAACAGACCGCATCAAGCAAAAGGTGAAGGATAAGGGTGAAGGATAAGGGTGTATCCCTCTGTAGGGATCCATAATGTTGGAATATGACGTGAGCCCGTCTGTAGTAAATACAAGAACTTTAAGAGGACCTACATTGACGGGGCGCTATTGCTCCAAAGGATTACATTGGAATGCAGCCCGTTTTTTTCACAGATTAAAGCAGCTTTCTCCAACATTAATGGACCCATTTAAACAAGAATCCACCTTATCTATGTTTCTAGCCACACTGTATTTTCTTTGTATGTATTCATCTATGTGCTATTGTATTTATACCTGTTTTTGTTTCTTGTTTTTGTCTCATTTCTTACATGTAAGGTGACCTTGGGTTCTTGAAAGGCGCCAACAAATACAATTTATTATTATTATTATTATTAAGAATTGTCTGCATTACACCCGAAATGATGAGGAAATGGGGTCAAGATGGAAAAACCCTAGATTCTCCTTTGTTGCTAAGAAAACAACCTTAAATCTCTCTGGATCCAGTTTGATTTGAAGCAAAAGCAAATTTAAACACATTTTTCACACAATCCTCCCCCTTCAGGAGGGTGTGTTGACGGGGGTCCTACCCGGTAAGTGTGGGTCGTGTTGGGGCGGGAGAAGGCGTCCAGCAGCAGGTGGTGGCGTTCCTTGTGGTGCGAGACGGCGGCGGCGTCCACCACGGCGCTGTGGGCGCGGCTGGACGAGCCCCTCTGCCGCTGGACGGACCGCAGTGGTTAAAATGGTGGCCTATCTCTGTAACAGCTGTGTGTAGACACCTCCATAGGGAGGTGTTCACAGCCATTGCAGTGCAGAAATAAATAGTACTATATCGTATTTGGATGCGTGTGTTACGATCTATTATTTGGCATAGCTGTACTATTTCATATTCAGTCATTTAGCAGTCGCTTTTATCCAAAGAGACGGTGGATTGTGGCCCGTTCCAGGTTGATCGGACTCTGGGGTTGGGTGAGGCTGCAGAAACTGTGGTGCATTGAATAATCAGGGCCGCCATCACCACACACACACACACACCACACACACACACACACACACACACACACACACAACACACACACACACACACACACACACACACGAACGTAGCCCATGTCTATTCCTGTACGCTAACTTTCCAGGTGCCAACCCGATCATGCAGCTAATACTACGGGCTATACTGAAAGCCTTCTCCTCCAGCTATTTTTGGCCTTAGAGATGAGGGCTGCACCTGGGAGGTTCTGGGGTGCGGTGCGTGATGGCCCGGGCCGGGCTCTGTGGAGTGTGTCTCTGGCTCTCCCGTGCTGATGGGGGGCAGGAGAGTGTTCCTACCCAGGGGCGTCAGGGGGGGGGCGAGGCGGTCGCCGGCCGTGGCTCTGTGGAGACAGAGACACCATTTAAGCACAGAGGAGGAAAATGCTCACTGGCTCTGATAAAGACCAGGCCCAACTAGAAAGGCATTTTTACTCACAAACTCACATACAGTCCCATTTCTATCCAAATGCTGAAAATATGACATCAAATAGCACCATGACATTATGAAAAAGCTGGTGCTACTGCTGATAAGAATGCTTTTTAACTCCCAAAGTCGTAGTTTGACAGCAATGTTATCAGAAGTCAAACTGTCTATGAAAGGGTTTAGGGTTAGTGATGGGATGACCTGCCGCCCAATCAACCCCCCCCCCCACCCCCATCAACCCCAAGACCACCGGACCCAAGTCAGAGAGGTAGGCAGGTCTCGCTGGGCCCATCTCCAGCTAGTTCAGGTTTAACATCTAAGACCTCACCAGCCTCTCCCCCTGTAAAAACAAGCCCCTACTCACAGCCGCGTGCCGCGTATGACCTCATCCATGGAGCCCACGGCGCTGGCCTGCGGCGGGCCCGGGACCAGGGGCAGGAGGGTCCGCGGCGGGGGGTTCCGGCGCCGAGAGGACTGGGCGGGGCGCGGCAGGGAGGAGAAACTCTGCTCCAGGGACCGGCGGGGGCGGGACTTACTGGAGGGGACGGCGCTGGACGCGGGCCGGTGGGACGCCTGTCTGTCGGGCCGCTCCTCTGGCTCCCTGCGGGGTGGAGGAGGGAGGGGGTGAGAGAGGGAAGAGGACACGGTGTGAGTGGACCGGGGCCACTCACACCGGCGCCCTCCCCATCGCCAGCTGGCCGGTCTCGGGTCTACAGCACCGGATGCACTGTTGAATGTGTGAAGCGATCGCCTCTTCCATTTGTGCTTGCCACGTTTCCCTGTGGCCGATGGTGGCTGTGAAACTGTGCCACTTGTTCCGTGAGATGGTGCCCAGATTAGCTCCAAACCGTCATGTCTCGTTGTGCTGGATTGTTTTAGTCTCGCCCACACATTATGGGGACGAGGAACAGAACAGCCTGGCATTCAACGGTGACAGTATCCGTTTGTCGTATACGAAGCTTACTAGTGTTGTTATAGCAGTAACCCTGCAGCCATGGTAGTCGTTTACAAAGCTAATGAAGAATAAAAGCTCAAAGGAACAATAAAGACCACTATATGACTCTGTGAAGCTAGGGGGTCTTACTCTGCATTGAATAAGTTACCCAGCAATGTCTCGTACATGGGATCAACACATTGAGAACCAATCCAGGCCATCCCACGTCTGACTACATCTCGTGACTCTACAACCCTTCTCCTGCGCAGCGCCGATGCGTGTTCTTGACGAGACGTGAGCGTGTGCTTACTGGGCTTTCTCCAGGGCGGCCATGTTCCTCTGCTGTAGGGGGATACCGTGGATAACGATGAGGTCGTTGAGGTTCTGGTGGGTCGCGGCGGCTCCCACGGGCACCCTGGTCGTCTGAGGACCACCCCCCCCCCCCCCCGCCAGAGACATCACAGAGAGGGACAGGGAGAGGGGAACAGAGGGATGGGGGGGATGGGGGGATGGAGGGATAAGCCCGAACAAGCAGATGAAAGGGGTAATTGGAGGGTAAAGGGAGAGGTTGGGATGTGGAGAAGTGAGGAAAAACGAAATAGAGGTGAAGAAGTAGACAAAAAAGACACATGGTTATAGACATTTGTTCACTGAACTACAGGTTTGTTACTTCCACATTCACTGTTTACAATTAGAATGGTACAGCGGTTATTCCTCATGCAAAGCAATCAGGAAACTCAATTGTTCCCGCATAGACTAGCAGAACATCGACCCATCCAAGTCTTTGCCAAAGTGAACTCAAGGGGAGATATAAAATACATTGCATTGTTCGAAAGTCATATACACTACAATCAGGCAGGTAGTGGTGTAGATTCCATCCACAGGCACAAGCAAAGTTATTGTAGAATCAAGATAAAGATCCACCATCAGCGTAGTGTACATTGTAGGCCGCCATGATGGCTCTAGAGGAAAGGGTTACATACAGTGGATGGCTTTTTCTGCTTTTTGGATTTCCGTCTGGACTTGTGCTTTAAGCCCCGTGATTTTGGGTTCTTAAGAGAGGAAAAAGAGTGACCAAAGGATAAAGGAGGTGGAAGAAGGAAATGAGATAAAGAAACACAGAGAGGAGTTGGAGTGAAGATGGTGAAGGGAAAATAAGTGGAATGGGAAGGGAAGGAAAAGTGGCCAAGTTAATGAATTATTAAAGAGTGAAAAGAGCTACAGGCAGATGACTGAGAAAAAAAACTGTGGTTTGATAAATCCCCAAAGACCTCATTGCTAAGGAAACAAAGAGGATGATGTGACACTATTTATCAAACCTGAAAAAAATACAACTCACATTCCCCATAGCTAATATAACGCATGTGCATAATGGAATTAAAACAACAAATGTTAAAACACACAAAACACAAAATTGAAATCGATTACACACAGTAAAAATTTAATAGGGACCAAAACTGCCCCTAAGACCATGTCTAACGTTCATATGTAAAAGGCCTGGTTTATACCTTTGCTTAACTTTCCCAAGGAAGGCCAAAGGCCAAGCAAAAGAGAAAAACATCAATCCAGTATTATGTTAATGCAGTCGCCATTAACATAGAATCCCAGTAAAGTGCATTAAACAGTGACTATGTCCACCCCAACCAATTCATATATTACCCTGTTCCTTAACTAAGATTATATAATCCACAAATTAACAATACTTTATTATTCATTTAACTCTGATCCATAGAGAGCCTCCCTGGGCTAGCCCCCCATACCCACGCCCGGCCTAGTGTGCATGCCCTGGGCTGACCTGGGACTGCGGGCTGACTGTGAGCTGGGACGGCCTGCTCTGGTCCAGCCGGGGCAGCAGTGTGGTGGGCAGGGTGGACAGCAGCATGAAGGAGCTCTGGGGGTCCTGCTGGCCACAGGGGCTCAGGTTTTTCTCGTCATCTATCAATCACACAGTGACATGAAACCGTCAAATGATGCAACTCATCTCGGCGTGTGGTTCATCTCAGATCCCCGAAGTTATCATGTCTTCCTCTTCATCTGAGATCAAGGGTCAGCCAAATCACGTTTGTTGTGGTTCCGCGCGTCGGTTTCCAGTAGAGACCCATACCAAATAACGCAGATTTTGCCTCCAGACGGGTGGTTGTCCGATAATTTGAAGCCAAAGAAAATGAAACGCCCCGTGAACCGATGTTTTTTTGCTTGTACGCCATCAGACTTTGGCTGTTAAACTAAAGCCTGATAGGTGAGACTACTGTACGGTATAATCAGTAAAATACAGGCAGTCTTAATATTGTTATCACATTTCTCCTCTGGGTTTCATAAAAGTACAAACTTATCTCGTTAAAGAATCAATCAATAACATCACTAAAATGTTTTACTGATGCAGCTTCTAGTATGCATACTCAAGGAATACACATGCGTTAAATAAATGCATAACCCCCCGGATAAGGAGAAAACATGTTTGTATGAGAGCAGATGGTAACAGAAGCCAGCGGGGGGGGGGGGGGTCTTTGGGGGGGCCCCACCTGAGATGCACCCCTCCCAGTGCCGCTGCACCAGCTCCCCCATGCAGCCCACCAGCTGCCGCCACACGTCATCGAACAGCAGGTCCAACACGGCCTGCCGCCGGCACCGGTACGGCGACACCGGGGGCAGGCAGCGCCGCCTCCGGTCCAGCTCCGAGCTCTCCTGCTCCAGCTCCTCGTCCCTGCAAGGAAGGGGGCAAAACCAGGGGCCCCGCGAAGGGGGGAGTAGATACAGCATGTGAGGAGGTGGCTGTTCACACATCTCAATCACACATAAAAACCAAGAACATTTCAGTGACATAGCAAGCAAATGGAGAATAGTGCAAACTTTAATGGAGTGTGCATTGTGTCCCTCCATTTGAAAAGGATTATTATTATTATTATTATTATTATATTTCATCTACCAAAAACTCAGTTCTTTGCTCTCCCGAGAGGATACATTTGAAAAAACCGGTCTCGTGTGGTAGTGTAACCGGGGAAAACGCCAGTAAAGTGAGGATTTCAAAATGCTGAACGAAACGGGGAATAAACTGACACAGGTCCAATTCTGATGGAAAATGTTTTAAAAATGCTACAGACAACGTGAAAAAACGATGGCTGGAAAGCCTCTGACACGTGAACACCTAAACAGGCGTAGTGAGGAGATCCATTCACTCACAGGTCCCTGCTGTCAAAGGCCAGGTACTCCTCCATGAGGCCCTCAGCCAGGATAACCCTGGCCCCATCGTGACCCAGAGGGCAGCCGCTGGCGTCGCGGGGTCCGTCCGGCTCCTCTGCTTGGGGGGGCTTGACCAGCTCCGCTCTCCTCCCCTGGACATTCAGCCTACCCGACCCCACAAAACACACACACACTCAAATATCCAGGCAATAGAAGTGACCCTCCCCAGCACTGACCACAGACCCGTATAACGATAGACTGGGTGGCGGTAAATGGCTTGAGGAATGTGACATCACCATCTACTTTACGCCACGTTACTCTGATCGATTTTTTTTTTTATCTCCCGAGCTGACTGACTCTGATGGCTTGCCAGAGTCACGCTATATCTAGGTCACCAAAACTCCAGAGCCGACCCAGGCACATCCATAATTGATGGTCTAAGAGCAGTCAGGTGGCAAGGCACTGCCGGCGGATACACAGTGAGCCATAGAGGAGCGAGACACACAGTGGGCGTGTACCTGCTGTCGCCCCACATCACCCCGCTAGTGAAATGCCATTCAGATTCTAAAGAAATACTTAAAGACTTCAATTGTTGTATTTAGAAAGGTGCAAACAGGGTGTAAGATTTGACCAACTGTCGAATAAGTCCTACACAAACATGGGCTAGAAAGTTTAAATTGTGTAAATTTGCAGATATCTTAGTTGAAAATGACAGAAAATGACTGAGATAAAGTCATAAAGTTGCTCAAATAAAATGTTCTTAAGTATCAGCACTAAAAGTAGAACATGCAGTCTTTCCCTGCAATTTTCAGGTATAATCCAGAATGGGGTCGTGTCTGAATGGGAATTGGGATGGATGGGAAATGGGATGGATATTCCAGGAAATCAGCACATGGAATTTTCCTGCTACAGACATTTCCGGATCACTGCCTCTAACGGCTGTGTTGTGACTGAAAGCAGTCACTTTGCCAGTTGAAAGCTTTACGGCGCAAGGCATCCATAAGACCAGAGTGAGCGAACCAATCTCAAGACTTTGCTGAGGACATATTTGAATCTGTGACTTTTTATCTCAATGAGCAAATGCCTTTAGGTGATCTGGTAACAAATCAATACAGTTTATTTTCTTTGCATACCAGCTCCTTTTTTCAATAATTTCTGGAAACTGGAGGGGTTCGATATAAGGTGCAACTCTGAGTCCACAAAATTTATGTTTATGTTTTTGCATTACCGCCATCTGCAGGCCCGTCCCTTTGCCCAAATTCGGGCATTGCTACGCCATGTGCTAACGAGCGCAAGATGGAAATGTACATGACCGTAGCTGCATGTGTGAGTAGTGTTCCTTTGTGTGAAAGGGGCTTTAAAGGGGCTCCTTTGCTTCCAATGAGCTGGATGTTTTAATACTGACTTGTCACTAAATGGTAAATAGTCAGCAAGGTCATTATCAAGGATAATACATTAACACGATTTATTTTGTAGCGAGTAACGATGAGTCCACTGCAAAATGTATTGGACCAAAATGAATAATGTAGGGAAGTAAAATTTAGAGAAAAAAATGATATAACAAAGTAAGAATCTTGATAGGTACTTTGTTTGTTACGTTACACCACTAGCAGTGACAGGAAGGTACAAAGTTATGCTCCAAAACGGTACGACACTGCTACAGTTGCGCTAGCTCATAACTTAAGGAAATAGCTATGCAACATAAATCATAAAATTCTTTGACATATTGTCAAAATGGTTATTTCTTCACATTGTATTGAAAATTGTAGTTTCCTTTTAAATGTTTTAAACATATAATTGTACACGTTGCATCTTGCCATTGTACGAAGGTCTAGTACCAAAACGTTACCCTTAAAGGTGGCATATTATACCACCAGGTGTGAGCATGACTAGCCGTTACAAGCCGTTTTGAAAATCGGCCACCTTTAATATACAATTGCATTGTAACCTTCTAAGTGGTCGAGATTTTCAACCCATGATTAACATTACGAGGTACAAGGTTATTCTGCTAATTAAGGAGAGAATCCCTGCACTAGTCTGACTGTGGAGGGGATGCTCACTCTGCGGCTGGCCTGTCTTTGTCCTGCGTCGTGGAGGCCCCGTCCGTCTCGGCTGTAGGCTGGATGCTGGAGCTGCTCTTCCCTGAGGTGGCGTACCACTGGAAGCCCTCGTCGCTGGGACACACCAGCTGAGTGCCCAGGATCCTGGTGGAGGAACACACACACACACACACACACACGACACTGCACACACACACAGCAGACGCAGCCAGAGCCATCCCTGGTGACGACACACACACACACACACCACACACACACCAGCTGAGTGCCCAGGATCCTGGTGGAGGACACACACACACACACACACACACACACACACACACACACACACACACACACACACACACACACACAGAAGAACTGCTCAGGCTGATCGAATAATCAATCATGTATTTATCTTCTAGGCTGTTAAAGAGCGACTGGAAGTGGAAGAAATGCAGAAGGAGCTGGGGTTTGGTGATGAGGAGGACGGCCCTGCTATGATGATAAAGGTGTACAGTATTTGGCATACCGAGATGGATTCTTGTGGGTTTTAGAGGCAACTCCATAGTGGACAGCCGTCTTTTCAAAATGTATTTGCACTTCTAAGAATAGGCAAGGAACCAGGACTTCAGAGCTTGTGAATTTCTGATATATTGCATAATACATGCAATGCACTGTCAAATTTATTTTTATTGAGTTGTATGTTGTATGTGCACGTGTGTGTTTGTGCACATATATGTGTGTTTGCGCAAATATATGTTTGTCTATATGTATGTATGTATGTATGTATGTATGTATGTATGTATGTATGTATGTATGTATGTATGTATGTGATTTTGATGCCGTATCTATACCGCAAATGTGGGAAGCGTGTGGCCCACTGCTGACACTCGTCCTGCAGCCCGCGGAGCTGTCCACCGGCCCCGCCCCTTCCCTCGTACAGCTCCCTGTCAATCTCCTCAAACATCTGCTGCACCTGCCGTGACGCCGCATTGTCAAACTCCTGTGGGACGAGAGATACACACACAGAGAGAGAGAGAGAGAGAGAGAGAGAGAGAGAGAGAGAGAGAGAGAGAGAGAGAGAGAGAGAGAGAGAGAGAGAGAGAGAGAGAGAGAGAGAGAGAGAGAGAGAGAGAGAGAGAGAGAGAGAGAGAGAGACAAATAGAGGCAGGGGTAGAGAGAGAGACAACAAAATAATGGTTCAGCTACCTGGAGACATACAGGCTGCATCATGTTCATCAATTATTGGCAGCACACAGAGTTTGGTCTGTTTCACAGCGAGCCGAGACGGCATGTCGATGAGCTGCTATAGCTGCCTGAGATAGCTGCCCCAAACTAGGAGGCTGTAGGACTAACTGCCTGAGCTAGTCCCGTTTTAGCAAGTGCTAATAGGGAAAGAAGAAACACTTAAAATAGATAGATGAATGCCCAGAGATGAGGTCTGTCTGTCTGTCTGTGTGTGATGGATCCTCTCGAACCCAATTAAAAATATTTTCTATATTTCTCTATCATTTTTGGCGGAGGCAATGTGAGGACACAAAGATGAACAAATCATAGAGTTATAGAAAGGCCTTTGTTGTTTTTGTGGGACTGACTGGAACTTGAACAAGGTATGAACTAAGGAATACCAACTCCCGACGGAGTGGGGCCTGGGCTGTATGTTCATACCAAGCAGATGGTATACTTATGTATACATCCAGATAGATTGTCTGACCATCATAAATACCAAGTCGGTCATAAAGTCTGAAAAACAATGTGTGACATACAGTAGTCATGAACTCTTCTGTATGTAGTCGTTTTTACAGAGAAGCAGATAGAATCAATTATAAACATGTGTTTGAGACTAATATTATTGTTAGAAGGAAATGAATACAAAACTATTTGCCACGAACACAGCCGTTGCTTTGGGGGGGGGGGGGGGGGGGGTACTTACATCGTAGCCCCAGGAGAAGACTGAGCTCCTCTCTGTAGAGATACCTGTCCCTGTGTAGCTGTGGATGCCTGACCATGACTGATTGATGTCACCTGTGACAACCGTTGGACAGTCTGATGGTCCGGACGCAGCAGACGTCTGTGAACTAAACAAATGTGTGAAGGAAGTGTTTGGGTGTTGCGGGAATAAAACCAACCATTTCACAATCAACGCTAAAGCATTATAAATATTTATAAAATTTGTATTATTTCTGAATCAATTTTGTCTGTAGAGAGGTGAACATCTTTTGTGACGTCTTGGTTGCAGTGAATTTGGAAAGGTATTCTACACACCAAGAACCAGCCTTCATGTTGTAGGTGTATGATCTGAACAGGCTACCAAATGTATGGTATATAGTTACATGGTATCTGACAACAAGCATGGCAGCCTGCTAATTATTAATTATTTCTACCACGGCTGCTTGAATCTGAAGACGGCAATTCGATATGATGGTTTAAATGATTTTGCTCAGGTATCAAGTCATTCATATAACCAGTCCCTGACAATCAATGGTCCATTCAAGATGGTGTACCATTACTGAATGTCCACAGCCGACACTGATGGATGGGTCTATCTATGTTGCATACATTTAGAGCCACTTGCAATCTGGTTTCCTTATTGTCTTATTTATCAGTCTGTGAAAGGCTGCATATTTATAATGAATGCTTTAATTCATAAAAACTTTCCATCAGCCTTCTAACATATTTTTTTCCCCCTTTATTACATGGGCTTGAATGCATTCAACTAGCGAGTCTCACTGTCAAACCGTTGGCTGCCCTAGTTTAACATTATAGCTTAATAAACGTAGCAAAGCCCATGTCCCAGTAATCTACCTGTTGTGAGTGGAGACAGCTTCCTGTAGGTCGTGCAGGTAATGCTGAGGCGTACGGACATCATCTACTTCGTCTGGGTGTGGATGGTGGTCAAGGCTGTTCCGTGATAAACCACGACTGGCCCACCAACACAGAGGGCATTGGAAACAGTCAATACATTATGTGGATTTACATTGTTGACATACTAAACAAACGTGACCACCGTACAATATATTGATAGTCTATGATAGTCTACTAAGGTGTTCTGTATGGTTAACAACACAACACATTAAATCAACTAAGCAATACAGAATTGCAAAGCAGTATGCAGCATTTTGCAATGTACTGTACATTAGTCTTGATGATGTGACACAAAGGTCCTCACCAATGCTACTACACTGTTGTAAAGCTGTTGGTGGACCGATCCATTAGGTGGGTACACAGATACGTCATTAACCATCAGTGAGAGGGAACCAAGGTCTTCCAGATGCACACAAGCAGGTGCACACGTGGGACGGTCCCGTCAGTGTCTGTCCACCTATTGACTCTTGTACCGAAGACAGACACCAAGACAGTTATCTGAGATGACGAGCACTTTGTTTGTACTTACATCTCTAGTTTGTGCGATACGGGTCGTCGGTTGTATCGTGAAATCATTCTCCTGTCCTCCTCCGTCTTATTTGCAGACACCCTCCTGTATCATTGCGCTTGCCCTATGTTTCTACGATCACTATAAACTCCTGAAGCAAACCCTCTGACATGTACACCGGCAGCAGACCAACGCCATTCGTGATCATGAAACAGGGCATCAATGTGCCGCTGGGCATCTCTGTCGATGTAAGCTAGCGCGGAGATGCTAACGCTGTGTGGTGGTGGAGCTAAACGAGAGCCGCCGTGGGCGAGCTGTCTAAGGAACAAGCAGTGTGCACAGAGCCTGCTACAGCTCCATGTGTCTTAAGCATGCAGTCCGTTGTATACTGTTCATCCTATGTTAGCAGACGTGGGAAATCTTAGGTAGCGAGGTTGTTTTATTGCACCTTGAGAAGATTAGATGGTAAGTGGCACATCAACAATAACAAGAATACCATGGATACCCTATGTCGTGTTTCCAAAGCCTCCTGGGAAGTTGATTTTAAGATACCGCTGAAAACAGCCTGGTAGTTTGAGCTACGACTACAACTCCCTGCATTGCTTGCGGGGAAGGAACTGCGTATCTGGATTATGTGTCCGATGTGCGACATGGATGAAAGGTCTGCAAATTGTTCTGGACGCGCTATACGCGCCCATTTATGATCAATTTAGATCAATATATTGCTGTAAAATATTTATTATTTTGGGTTTCTGGTTTTTAATATTCATGTCTTATTTTAATTCTCATGAAATAAGATGTTAGGCGAGAAACGTCCAATGTAGGGCACATTAACGTTGGATCCGTGTTTGTAGACGGAAAGGTTTTTTGACCGGACAACAACAATGTCAGGTTGATACAGCCATGCGTTAATCCAACGATATGAGAACGACAAATACAAAAGGACAATTAATGTCATCACTCAATTAAATAATATTCAGTTTACTTAAAATTGAACCAGGTAAGATTTTTTTTACCACTTTGGCTACTAAATGTCCTGTCTTGTTTTATGTCTGTACGATAAGCTTATTGTAACTTTGTTCATTACAACATAGCCTTCGATTTTTAATGTAATGTTGACCTCATGCATTTTCAGGTGAAAGTCCCACGGGACTCAACGTTGCTATGGACCCCCTATCAAGGAAAGTGGTGCAGGAAGACGTTGTCCAGTACAAACTATTTTTGATTCAGTTGGACGACACTGATTCTCAGACCCATGAAGAACGTTTAAAGCATTTGGTTGAAGATATTCTGGCCAGAATTGCCCCACTTCTCATGAAATATATTTGGCAACACCAGTCATTCAACCTCAACTATCAGCCGGAGAAAGGTAGCCAAGTCAACAAAGCACAACGAATGAACGAACCAATTTCTAGTATGAGTTAATATTTATTTGTGATGCACCAACAAACTTCGAATGCATTTATTTAGTGAGTGTTCCCAGGTTTGATTGTCTAGATCAATCATTAAACATGTTAATCATGTATCGATAGACGCTATTCCTGCTCACGTCGGAGGCACCACTCTCTTCGGGGACAACGTGGACGATGAATGGTTTATCGTTTACCTCCTTCAGCACATCACCGAGGCATTCCCCGAGCTAGCTGCGAGGTATAGATTCCTATTTTAGCTTTATTCGTGAATGCTCTTTGTCACCTTTTGGTTCTGGTGTAAGAGTGTTTGAAATGGTCCCTTTGGAGGGGGGACCGTGTTGTAGGACCTCTTTACCTGTGATGCTGAAATTATGTTTCTGTGTGCAGAGTTGAGGACAACGATGGAGAGTTTCTGCTGATTGAAGCGGCAGATTATCTTCCCAAGTGGTTGAGTCCGGAAACGAGCGAAAACAGGGTAGGATGTCCTGAAATTACCAACAACACTTTGCTTTTCTATGTGTACATGTTGTGTATTTGTTATTCCTTACTTACTTCCTATTTATTTGGATTTTGATTGAATATCAAATAAACCTGCTTAGGCTATGCTTAACTTAAAATATTAAAATTTATCCTGACTATATTCTCCATTTGTAGCATTCTTGGTAATCTGATCCCATATCTCCCCAATCAGGTGTTCATTCACAGGGGACAGTTTCAAATACTGCCCTGCCCATCCCGTTCCAGTGCAGTTGGGATTCCCAGAGATGTGGTGCCTACTGTGTCACAGGCTTTAGCTTTCCTCTCCTCCAACGCTGAGCACTGCCTTGCTAGTCCTAAAATTTGCTCAGCCCTGAGGAAGCGTTTGAATGGGTGAGAGAATAACCCTCAAAATAAAATGTCGGTTCTGTTAGTGCAACGTAACAAAAAATTTGTTCAGAGTAAACGCAAACAAGAGAACCGTAGGGGACCATGGATGTGGTAGACTCTACATACAGGACCTTTGGGAACATAAAAGTGCTGAAGAAAACTTTCTTAAAGTAACTTTCAATTACCCACAATTCACTGTGTTTTTGCATGATTGTGCGCGTCCTTGTATAAGGTACCCAGAGAAGATCACCTGTAATCTTCATCGGGCTCACTGCTTCCTACCGGCGGGGATCGCCACCGTGTTGGCCCAGCGGCCTGACCTGATAGCGCCCGCGGTTTCTGCCTTCTATCTCCGGGATCTTGTGGATCTCCAGGCCTGCCGGGGGTTTAAGACCTTTCCCCCGGACACACGCGTCCACACCCTGGTAAACGAATGTGCAGTCCTCCCTGTCTGCCGTTTGAAATGCATTAAAACACTATTAGATTGCCATCAAATATATTTCATTGACACCAACTCAAGGAGGAGAGAGTTGCAACACTGTGAGACTGCATCTCTCTCTGCAAACATTTTAGCAATAATAATTATTGTTAAATCTTCCTTCTTTCTGCACATATTTTTTAGGTTACCTTCACCCGATGCTTGTATGCCCAACTCCAGCAACAACAGTTCACCCCAGACCGGAGAAGTGGCTTTACCCTGCCTAACCGCTCTCACCCCCAGCACAAATCATACGAGCTGGGCATGAAACTGGTGGGCTTGGCTGATACGTTTCCATTCATAACCATGAAATGTTTTTTTCAGATATGCAAATTGTTTTTGTTCAAGAGGGATTCTTATAGTGTGTGTGTGTGTGTGTGTGTGTGTGTGTGTGTGTGTGTGTGTGTGTGTGTGTGTGTGTGTGTGTGTGTGTGTGTGTGTGTGTGTGTGTGTGTGTGTGTGTGTGTGTGTGTGTGTGTGTGTGTGTGTTATTCAAGGCTCATGGCTTCGAGATCCTATGCTCTAAGTGTAGAGCACCTTCTTCTGAGCCAGACGCTCCAGCCAGCTGTAACCCTCAGTGGAAAGGATTCCTGGAGAACCTGAAGAAGAATGGCTACTTCAAGGCAAGACTAGCATGTTAATGCTGAAGCAAAATGCATTAGGCCTGTTACGATAGCTATTGTTGCATGTTAAGGCCACTATACCATTATAGTTTGTAATTCACATTAATAAGAGTGGCTGCCTGAAGGCCAAATCACACTTGTGTGTCAAGCATGAAGGCAAACTACCGTGTTGAAAGAGACAACGCACATGCAGATGTTGCCTGTTGAGGACCTACACATACGGAGAGACCTGCAGTCTCACCAGAGATTAGCAAAGTGTGGCCCTTCTCTGCTGGGGTTCCTATCAACTAATCGCTGATTAGGGTTTGTGAACCCTAACTACACCTGGTCTAACAAGGACCAGGTGTAGTGATCTGTTTTCAAATGCCAGACACAAAATCAAAACAATACACCAAGCGATTTTCAGCAGTACATTTGCTGCCGTTGTGTTGTTGTTGAAGTATGAATGCGAGCAGTGCTGCGAATATCCACATTGTGTCTCTCAATCCCGATGTGGATCTTCGCATAGATGATGTATGCATTACTGTGAATTCAGCTTTGTTGTCATGGTTACAGGGTCAAATGGAAGGCTCCGTTCACTATAGAGGACTGATGACATCTGCAGAGAACTTTTTCAGACTGTCTTTTACACACGGGTAAGAGCCATGTTTGCAGGGAATGTGGATCTTTTAACTGTACTATTTATAACAATTCCGCATTCAAATATCAAAAAACTATTATTTATTTGTGTCTGTATGTGTGCAGGGGTCAGAGTGCAGGGGAGGAGGTTCTCATGCTGCTAAAAAATTCCGCTCCTCTCAACCTAGAGGAGCTGAAGAAGCAGGAGTCCGAGCTTGCACCGGCTGACAGTAAGTAAATGTGGAGGTCTTGTCCTATGGGCTTCCATCATCATGGATCAATGTATTTACGCTCCAAAACGGACCACGTCATTGGTCTAACATTTCTAGGATATTGTTTTTGAATGGTCTTGCAGACGGCAATGTTCACAACATGTGTATTAAGTCATACTCCTAATGATACGTAATGTGGTGCAAATGGCCACGTTTCCTTAATTTCATATAAGAATATGGTGCTTGTCTCCCCGTCAATTTTTCTGGAATGAATAAATGATGCCTCAGCGATGTTACTCAACAGCGCAGATTTTTCAATCAAGCATTGACACAAATTTCTTCCACATTATATATTTCCCTATACTTATTTGAATAAGTATACGTGAAATCAGAAAGGACCTGACTTGATAAAGATAAGTCGGCCCTGTAACCCGTCCTCGACTAATTGCTTCTCAATGCGTGTCCCCAGGCGACAGCTGGCTGGACCTCACCTCTCAGGACTTGGAGCGTATGCTGGAGGAGAAGAGTGGAGGAGCCAGGGGCATCGCTCTCACCAAACCAACCCAGGAGAAGGGCCAGGGGAAGAGGGAGGACCCAGAGGGGGAGGAGGCCGGCATCAGCCTGGTAGCCGTGACACAGGGCATGAAGAGCTTCCTCAGTGCCATGTCGTCCCACGAGGGCGCTGAGCTACCCTGGTGAGACCCCCAAACAGATGTGGTTCACGTGAACTAGGCAGTACAGGACAGGGTTGAAAGTTATTTTGGCACGGGTGAGATCCCCAGACGAATGGTTCTGGGATGGATCCCCAATGTCCTCAGCCTGGCTGGAGGCATCCTTGAGCAAGATGCTAAGAAGATAAGGTCTGGCTCCCCTTTCCCTCCCATACTAAATGTTTTGCGCGGCATGAGATAGACCGACCACTCACAACCGTTCATCTTATATGAGGCGGGATCAATATTATTATGGTGCACAGGAGCACCGTAGAGGCACTCGCAGCAAATGAGTAAATTTTACAATAGGTTACGAGATTCGTCTGGTTCCCAGGCTTCCAAGCCCCTACCACTCCCTACATTAAGGCTCCGTATTAATGACATATTTCTCTAGATGTCCACAACCAATGTAAGTTGCTTTGGATAAAGAATGGCTAAATACTAGAAGTAATTAGTCATTTTGCTTCCTTTTACGGCCGGTTCAGACTACACGATTTCAGCCCGATTTTGCCCCGATTCTTTCGTCGCAGACAAATTTGCGAATCGTACAAGATTTTGACAGGTCGGCGATGAGACGATGTCTTGTAATGTGACATGCTTGCGATCTGCAATGTTTTCGTCTGCGACGTTCGAAAGCCCCACGACGAAAAGTTTGGCATGTCAGAATTTTTTGGGGAATCGCATGACGTATTCATTGTTGACATGAGGGAACCCCACCCCCAGTTGCGTGAGGGAACCCCACGAACAGCTGGAGCTCACGCACAGTGTTTACCAACTGACTTCACTGCACTACGCTGAGTACACAGTAACTACTACAAAAATTAATGCAATCAAGAGCAAGAAGAAGAATGCTAATGAAGAAAACGAGAGATAATGGAACAACATAATGGAGACAACTTTGGTTGAGAAATGCGGCAGCAACTTCCCTGTATCCTCAACGTGTCCACAAAGGTGTTCCGCGATAGGGTGAAGGGATACAGCCTGGCGAGAAATAGCCGACGCCCTTGACCAACCTGGTAAGTTTGGAACCGACAGCTGTTGACGTGCTAATAGCATAATAACCCATCATAAACCTCAAGCCGCCAGCATAATGCCTAGTGCTAGGTACTCGGGATCCATTGTTGACGCTCTGTTGCTACTACATTGCTGCGTGTACTTTGTATCGCTCTTGTCACTCGCAACGCAACTACTGTGAGGAGTTGCTGCATTGAGCAGATATAGAAACTACTGGAACCTCTATGACAAAAATCTAAAAAACATTTATGTCAGTTCTAAACCTTAGATTTTCTAAAGATCTTGTAAACGTGAATGATACAAAGAAAAGAGCATCGCACCCTCGAATCTTGTAGTGTGGCCAGTCTTCCGACGAGACAAGGCCCGATTTCCTGGCTCTGTGATCGTATAGTGTGACATGTTAAATCGTGGAGGAATGTCTGAGAATCGTGTAGTCTGAACCAGCTATTAGCGGTGTTATGTTACCTCCTAATAGTTTATAACGGGATAAAGCTGCTTGGTATAAATGGACGACTAACCTCCTCTTTCAAATTATTTAGCCAAATGTTTTTTGCTGGTTGATTTTGTCTTTATTGAACACCAGGGCCCATTCAACCGATCCTTTTAATTTTGATCCAGTATCCATGGCCAGCGCGATGGACAAATTACTAGGTATGTAGTGTGCACACACAGCAGTGTAGCAGTAATATTCTGCTCCAGAGACTTGGGGCACAATTTCCTTCTGTTTCCTCTAGTTCTATTTTATATGATTTATTCATTTATGAAGGAAGGACCGAAGAAGGATTGGACTCCGATGATCTCGAGGATGATGAGGATGAGGATGATGACGATGATGATGACGATGATGAAGATGATGAGAGGAGCGAAGATGTGAAAGTATTCTTCGGTTCCCAAGGGGAAAAAGAAACGGAAACTCTGGACAATCTTCGTAAATACATGGACCAAATGGACCATGAGTTGATGGACACACACATTGGAAAGAGTTTCAATCAGAAGGTAATGATATCATCCCCTCTTCCATAATCCGACATAGTAAGAAATTGGGTTATTCTCTCTTTCGTATGGTTCAGTACTCTTGCTTTATCTCATACATAAGAGGAACCCTTCTTGAACCGATCCAAATAAAAACAGGGCTGTTAAGATCAACCCAGAAAATCATTATGACAAACGAGACGCGGATCTTGAACTGTCGCTCTCCTTCCTGCAGAATCGTGACAAGGAGCATCCAGCCAGCGGCTCCACGCTCCGCCCTAGAGAAGAGGCTCGCTCACAGGAAGAAGACGCTGCAGATCCAGAGCAGCAGGAGGAGGATGATGAGGAGATCCAGCCCCTGGACGTGGACCTCAACCTGGTCACTAACCTCCTGGAGTCCCTGAGCTCCCAGGCCGGCCTGGCTGGCCCTGCCTCTAACCTGCTGCAGAGCCTGGGCTTCCACCTGCCCCAGAACAACGACCCCTCCTAAGAGAGCAGGCCCTGTTGAATGTAACTCGCTCTTCAGCTGAAGTCCCCCTTTTGATACGGTTTTGCCTTTTCCTTAAATTTCCCAGGCTTTTCCTTATAGCCCTAGGGGTCGCCCTGGAGGTCGTTTAACATTTTTCGTAGTGTTCTCACTTAGGGAAGCCTGTAAACGTTTGTGAAGTTGCGAAATGTGTTGATGCAAACTTGTAAAAATGTTTCGCATTTAATGTTAGTTTTTTCTACAGAGCACTTAAATGACACCATCGTAAGCAAAATAAAATGACTTTTATAAATACACAGGCCTTTTTTTGTATGGTTAACTTCAAAGCTTTCAGTCATTTTCTAGACAGACTCCTAACAATACTTAATAAAAGAATATAACTTCACATTCAAAGTCATAAACTAGTTGAACATTACCGATTCTCCACTCTTCCTCTCCAAGTGGTAAAGCATAAATTATTCATCAGAGCAGTGGCTACAAAGGACAATAGATGGGCTAGGTTATATGGCTCGATACAAGTTATACATTGCCTAGGTTTTTTTTGGATCCATTTTAAAAAGGTACATATTTTTATTTTTGCTCCAAAGAATGCCATCAATCTTGAACCCTTGATCGTGTTAACGATTGATGAGTTTGGGCAGCAAAAATCTGGTTACATAATCGGAATTGGACAACGCACTCTGCCAAAATTAGGTGGAACTAGTTACGATTAGTACCAGTGTGTGTGTGTGGATGAAACATGCAGTTACTTTCTTTGCACATTTTTATAAATTGCATTATGAGCGATCCTCATTGGCTAATATCCTCTAAATCCTTGGCTTTTGCACGCCTTTTATAAATCAATTGTAATACAACTTACAAACAAAATGAATACTCCACAGGCCCACATGGATACAGTCCTTGCCAATACAACGACAGTCTCTCTTAATACAGATAGAAAGATAGCAGCGGTCCCGTCAGCTCGGGCCCCGCAGAGAGCAGCGCTGCAGCCAGCGGCGACCAGTGCTGAGCAGTCAGGCAGACGGCACATTGCAGCCCCGCCCGCAGCAGGAGGAGGGCCAGCAGGTACCCATGGAAGAGCAGGCAGCACCAGCTGCCCTCCGTCAGCGCCCACCAGGGGCCATCTGGGTGGAGCAGCCACAGCAGGCCCAGCACCCAGCTCTGGTGGACCAGATGGGTGTAGTACAGGTCTAGGGAGGAGGCCTGCTGCTGGTGGGGGTGGTGACGCTGCGCCTCTGAGACCTGGGCCAGCCATGCCAGGGTGAGGCCCTGCAGGATGAGGCACAGAGGTGCGTAGAGGTACTCCAGAGGATGGGTGCCCGACAACGTGGCCCGGGACCCTGAGAGGTGAGACGGATGGACCGGTGAGAAGTAGAGGACTGATATAGATGTGTGTTTCCTTGTCTGTTCAAGTCGATTTTTTTTGCTTGCTACAGTTATACTACAGTCTCAAAGTGTCTGAAAGAAAAAAAAAAATGATCTGGATATACCTTAAAGTATATCATACTGGCCATGATGTCTGAATAGCTAGCCCCTCCCTGCTCCTTTAAGACATGCATACCAAAAAATACTCATTTTAATCCACTTCTTATGAGAGCTCCGACCAGAGGAGTCAATAATAAACAGACAGACGCATCACCTCAGACGGGTGGTATCACCTGTGATCACCAGCGACATGCCACTCAGCGCAGCAACCAGCCCAGTGATGCGGGCCGAGGGCGGGGCGGCCAGCCTTAGGGTGTGGCTCCAGCCTGCGGTAACCAGGGGCAACAGGCACGCGGCGAGGGGGAAGAGGCCGCCGTCTGTGGAGCTGTTGGCCCGGGCCCACAGGGCCATCACGGCCTGGGCGCCGCCACAGATGGCGGGCACCAGCAGCCTCTCGCCCCCCAGGGCCCGGGAGCACCTCTTCAGAGAGACCAGCCTGAGGAGGTGGAGGAGGTTCAGCACGAGGAGAGAGAGCACTACCTGTGGAGGACGTGAAGAGTAAAGATCATGACACTAGGAGGTGAGAAAGGAGACATTATATGATACGAATGGGATACGGGTCTTGTTGCACAGAGAGGTTAATTTGATTTAGACTGATATTTTCATTCGTTCTCATGAGCATGCTTTTAACGGATTGAACGAGACAGAAATACTTTTCAAACTGAATTCGATATGGCTTTCTTCATTATCCAAAAAGGCTGCATAAAGAATACAATGCTATGAGAGTAGGTCATTGCCATACCTCCATCACAAACACATGGATACACTACTGGCTACCTTCACCCACTAGTCAAACACAGAATCAGTATAAACAGTGTGTGTCATCAGAGTAGCGGGTACCGACCTGGGCAAAGCAGAGAGCCACCACGTACGGGTAGTGATACTGGGGGATAAAAATTCCTGCCACAAAACAGTGGAGCTTGTCAGCTAGGACATAGATGACCAGCAGCGTGACCCAGAGGATGGGGACTGTGGTGGCCTTCACTGAGGGGTAGATGGGGAGACTCTGTAGCATTGGGAGACACCACCTCCAGCACCAACACTCCTTCCTGGACAGGGATGTGATACAAAGTGTGTCTGCAGCAAAGGCATACACAGTAGAGGACATATTTGCATACTCCAACCTTGATTGTATTTCAGAGCCATCCCTATGTTTTTGCCAGAATATCTTACATATTCTAATTGTATTTCAGAGACATCCCTATATTTTTCCAGAATATCTGACATATACTATAGTAGACTAGAGAAGAATACATTTGCAATATAACTCAATTGCATAGTCACAAGTATTTTGATGACTAATCCCGTTCTCCGTTAATGAATAACCAATATTTAATTCATCCAACCATTCACCTTTATTCCAGTGGCACAATACAAAAGCAGAACTAGTTGGTTAGGAATGGGATTTTGCCAATATATCTGACATTTAACGTGCATTTAGTTTGAATGTGTTCTGGTCGGTTACTAATTGGAAAGCGGTCAAACTGATAACTGACAACATGAGTCCATTAAAAGGTTGCATTCCACAAAATAACAAACCATATATTTAACCCCAAGGTGAGCATTTGAACTAGTAGTTATGTATGTTGGTTACGAGAAGGTAGGCCTGTAAAGTATGCCAAAGTAGAAAACCAAAACCTCTTTTCAATGTCCTTCAATATTCAATACTTCCCTGTTATGTGTATGAATAGATATTTATACATTAAAACTAAATAACAAAAATTGTATGCAGTTGGGAAGATAATATATAAAATAATTGTATTCCTATACCAGCTAAAATTTGAAAAGCGGATCAAATAACGAACAAATTAAATAGGTAAAAAGCAAGCATACAAGCAAAGATATACTCACCATCTAGCCATTGTCAGAATATTGACACTTGATGTTCATTGCAAAATGTCTTGAACAAATCCCCTTTCAGATTGTTTTGAGCTATATTTCCATTATTATGACTCAAACTGATAACTTAAAAATAACTTAAACAGATTTGTAAAGACCATCTATTTAAAAAAGAGAGATATCAGCGCTCTTGCTGGCTGTGCTCTCTGTTAAAGCCTGCTCAGTGAAGGACATTCATTCATTACTTTTCCCATGGACTTTGCTTTGTTTGTGTTCCCATATATGGGGCCAGTCCAATAGGCAGTAGGCTGACCAATCAGCACACCTGGCTGGAGGACGGGCATGACAGGAGATGCAAATACTTGTCGGAGGTTTTGTTGGCATGAGTTAAAGAATCAATTTCAACAATAACGACAATTTACAGTTGGGCAAAAAAATATTTAGTCAGCCACCAATTGTGCACAGGTTCTCCCCACCTTAAAACAGAATAGAGAGGCCTGTAATTTCATCATAGGTTAACCTCAGCTATGAGAGACCCAACATGAAAAAAAAAACAGCAGAAAAATCACATCGTCTGATTTTTTTAGAATTTATTTGCAATTATGCGTGGAAAATAGTATTTTGGTCACTACCAAACCACGCACAGATTTCTGGCTGTCACCAGACCTGTAAACTTCTTTCTTTAAGAGGCTCCTCTTTCCTCAAAATTCGTTTACCTGGTATTAAATGGCACCGTGTTGAACTCCTTCTCAGTATAAAAGCACACCTGTCACAAACTCAAAAACAGTCACACTCCAAAACTCTACAAATGGCCCGACCAAGGAGCTGTCAAGGACACCAGAAACGACAATTGTAGACCTGCACCAGGCTGGGCAAGTCTGAATCTTGCAATAGGTAAGCATGCTTGGTGTGAAGGAAATCAACTGTGGGAAGCAATTATTAGAAATGCAAGACATGACAAGAACACGTGATAATCTCCCTCGATCTGGGCTCGCCACGCAAGATGAGCCTGTGGGGTTCAAATTATCACAAGCAACGATCCAGAACACAACAGGGGGAACCTTGTGAATGGACCTCCAGAGAGCTGGGACGCAAAAGTAACAAAGCTAACCATCACTTAAACACTACGCGCCAGGAATCAAAGTCCTGCAGTGCCAGACCGTGTCCCTGCTAAAGCCAGTGCATGTCCGGGCGCCGTTTGACAGTTTTGTTAGAGAGGATGATCCAGAACAGGATGGGAGACACTTCATATGGTCAGACATAGAACCAAAATAGAACTTTTTGGTACAAACTCAAACTACGTGTGGTTTGGAGGTAGAAAGAATGCTGAGTTGCATCCAAAGAACACCATACCTACAGTGAAGCATGGTGGTGGAAACATCATGCTTTGGGGCTGTTTTCCTGCAAAGGGACCAGGACGTCTGATTCGTGTGATGGAAACAATTGAATGGGCCATGTATCGGAATTTGAGTGAAAAACCTCCTCATCAGCAGGGCACTGAAGATGAAACGTGTCTGGGTCTTTCAGCATGACCCCAAACACACCCCAAACGACCCCAAACACACCGCCCAGGGAAACGAAGGAGTGGCTTCGTAAGAAGCATTCAAGGTCCTGAGTGGCCTAGGCCAGTCTCCAGATCTCACCCATAGAAAATCTTTGAGGGAGTTGAAAGTCTGTGTTGCCCAGCGAAGGCCCAAAACGATCACGCTGCTCTAGGAGGAAGATTCTGCACTGAGGGAATGGCAAAATAGCCAAGCACGCAGTGTGAAAACGGCTTGTAAAGACTTTACAGAAAAACATTTGACCTCTGTCATTGCCAACAAGGGCATGTAACAAAGTATTGAGATGAAACTTTTTGTTATTGACCCAATACTTATTTCCACATCATCCAATATTTTTTTAAAAAATCAGACAGTGATTTTCTAATTTTTTGTTTCATTGTCTCTCACTAGCTGAGGTGATACCGTAGGATGAAAATATACAGGCCTCTCATCTTTTTAAGTGGGAGAACTTGCACAATTGGCGGCTG
This sequence comes from Melanogrammus aeglefinus, assembly GCA_900291075.1. Lineage (NCBI taxonomy): Eukaryota > Metazoa > Chordata > Actinopteri > Gadiformes > Gadidae > Melanogrammus > Melanogrammus aeglefinus. The sequence continues at coordinate 51,611 of OLKM01002459.1, forward strand.
ACTAAAGAATTGTTTGCCCCACTGTATAGAACATTACATGGGGTAATAAATAAGCTTTTTATGAATAATTATGTGATGATATAAAATCATTAATTTTTGTTTAATTAACATTTCTTTAGTTTATAAATAATCTGTTTTTGTACTAAGCAACATTCCTAAATGCTGGCCCCCCAATACACCACCACAAACAGAGAGACTGAGGAAGGTAATCAGAGCCCTGAACTAAGTCACTATTAAGTCACTAATGATCACAGTGATACCGGACCACTGGACAATCCCCCCCAACCATCCCCCTGCACACTGACGCTTTAACCCTGTGGCCATATTGCACAATACAATTTGTACATCGCCCTGTTTGTCCAGTTTTCATTGTATATCGTAATATTCTTCATTTATTTTAAGTGTGTGTGTGTGTGTGTTTCTGTGTGTTTCTGTGTGTGTGCGTGTACTTTAAATGTGAAATAATGACATCGTAATCTGGATTTTATTTTAATAAAGTATATTACACTGGTTCAGCATGATGCAGTCTAGTGCATCTGGGGTTTACGTCTGTGAACGTGTCCCTACCAAGCTGAGACCAAACAAAGCCCAATGGAATAAAGTACCCAGACTGGATCAAAATCGGGTTGGCCGCTTCAATTCCGACCATAATTCCGCCTCAAGGCACACTACCAATACTCGTAGCAAGATTTAGGCTACGCGCCAAGATAGTGCGAGATAAAAATATAGCACATTCATTTCAATGATTTTAGCTTGTGTGTGCCCGTGCCCGGGATAAATCACACACAATATAAAATCATTCAAATGAATGTGCTTTATTTTTATCTCAAATTATTGGATCACGTATACTTCCTTTGCGCCCGCTTCCCCTACGAGATGGTAGTACCCTTTCCTGCTGGTCGGCCCTCCCAGATCCGTAGGATAGCACAGGGGGACGTTCCCTCCTAGGAGGCAGGCCGATGCTCCCTCGGGGGAAAAACCCTTCACTTTGACCGACAGACAGTGGGTCTGCTTATAGGTTGGCAGTAGGTGTGTGTGAAGCGGCACGATTCTTGACAGGCTGGTACTTTATTCTTACAACACAACCGGACTAGTTCATTACTTCACTAAACGAGACGACGTCAACGCTGATTCGGCGTTGCTCGCCTCCCGCCGTCAACCACCACTCGTGCGTCGGGCACGCGCACACGCACACGCGCACACGCCACACGCCAACGCAACGCACAAGCACGCACACCACACACACACACACACATCACACACACACACAACACACAACACACACGGCCAGTGTATGCGCACGATATTTCCCCGTGCTCATGAGATAGGCCTACTTTATTGTGCGCACTAGTTACTTTCTCGTGCGCACGGTGCGCACCAGATACTTTCTCGTCACTCGCCAGCACCAGATACTATATCGTGCTCACGAGTAACGTTACATTTTTATTTATTTTCCCCGATGTCCCTTTACGGGTTCCGTAACATCCTGTATTAGTTAGGCCTATGTGAAAAATAAAATCCCTTTAAATCTTGAATCTTGAATTACCGAATGCGACTTGATAAGACTTCTCCTCAACCTAGTATCTGTTGCCATCAGCAGCAAAATAATTGGTAATTAGACTCTATTTCACTCTCTCTGTTCAACTCTGACATCTGTTGGGACAGTCCCGTGGACAGTTTCCCCAACTTAATAACAAAACCCTTCCTGTCTCGCAATGCTGCTGCCTTTCTCCACGCGACTGCTTTTGTAGCCCACATGGTGGCCGGGTATATAGTGGGCGCGGGCCGCTACGAGTCAACACAGGCTTCTGACGGCAGGGAGTGAGCAGCTAGCCCTGCTTCCCCTAGAAGCTTAAACAA
>OLKM01002459.1:56102-68228 GCA_900291075.1 Melanogrammus aeglefinus
TGTGTCAGAAATACCTGGTAGCAGCAAGGGATCATGTGACAATGATTCAACCCTAGTGCTAGGATGCCTGATCCATTTTGGGCAGTATTCTAGGAAATATGCAATTCAGGTTAGCATTAGCAAAGCATGACACACACCTTACCAAGGTGATGAGAATACCATGTGTGCGACAGGATACTAGCTGCATTCTCTGCACAAAGGGGTGAGTCTTTTTTTTAAGTTTAGTTTATTTACTTGACTTCACTTTAAATTTATAATTACATGGTTGCTTGCTACACCACTGTACATGCACAACTAAAAGACAGCAAACACAACCCAAGCATTCACCAGACTTATTGTGTGGTTTATGTTGTAGTTAGGCAGTGAGTCCGGCACCCAACAAGCACTTTTTGTGGTTTGGAGCAGACTGGCGTTGCTGGATGAGATCAGTCTGTGATGAGGACATGCTCTATCTCACTATGATTTAACGCTGAGGCAAAGGGAACTTACTGGAATAAAAGGCCTTGCACAATCCCTCCCTAATAACTTGGAGGACACGTTGTTTATCAACCATGGGGGAGCCTTTGGGAGTGTCTGATTTATTCAATGATGATATTATTTCTAGAGGTAAGAACAGAACTTCCAGTTATTTAATTGATATTCCAGTGCATTTGAAAAAGAAAAAAAATACATAGGCCTAGATGTAATTTTAAACTGTATTAGCCCAAAGCAGTCCTATATCCCAGACCTCAGCAAGGACAGTTTATTAAGGAAATGTTCAGAAGCTGGTTAAGAGTTCAAGGGGATTATACATTATGTGTTGCTAAGTTCCTGTTGTCCCCTAAGGGTTTCTGAGCCCACTCATGTCCATTCATTATGAATACTTCACTCAAGCTTGCGAAAGAACCTTTTGACTGGAATATCCCCTGGAGTCTTGGGTCATACTAGTGTGCTGCAATTATTGGTATCCATACACCTTAAGTATAATAACTATAAAACTCAGTCCCTCTAAACAAAGGAGAACCGAATGGTACCTATAACGTCATAAAACATTCTAACCCTATAGCGGATAGCTTTATGGTCATCATGCTTGTGGACACAAAGTATGTTCATAGCTCTGCTGACATCTGCGTGGGCTTCTGCATGAGAGCCTTCGCTGCATGCATGCAGACAGGACCTTTCTTTCATTGACTTTCATTAAAGAGTCAGGACTTGTCTGGGAGGGACCTGCCCAAGCCTGTGGGTAAGGATGGCTTCTTAGGGCAACACATAGAGGAGGTAGCCACAGGCTGCCCACGTATGCATTCATTTGTGACCTTTACTTTGTGTGTGTGTGTGTGCGTGTGTGTGTGTGTGTGTGTGTGTGTGTGTGTGTGTGTGTGTGTGTGTGTGCTGTGTGTGTGTGTGTGTGTGTGTGTGTGTGTGTGTGTGTGTGTGTGTGTGTGTGTGTGTGTGTGTGTGTGTGTGTGTGTGTTTGTTCGTGTTTAAAATAAACCAACATGTGACATGAAATTGCGTCTTTAAATAATGGAAAAAATGTTGTAAAATACAACTCTGGCTTTCTCATATGGGCAATGAATATGGCCAGTTTATGTGAAAGGATTTATTTTTAATTGTGAATTGTGCTGATGTTTTATTTCCCAGAAGGGTTTTCTTAGTTTAGCCCAGTGTGTGGTTGGAGCGGATGTTTTAAGGTAGCTGTTATTACTGCAGCCAGTGGCAGGGCAACCTCAGGACCCAGGCTTCAATTTGTGATGTAAAGTGACCAGATGATATGGGAACTTCCCTGTTCATTAGAACAGAGTCTCATACGCTACGTTACTGTCTACCCTGTGCTGCTACACATGTTCTTCAAACTTTGCGCAACATTATCCATTTTATTATAAATGTTTAATATTCAATTCCTACTTTGAAGCATTGCAAGGTTAGCTTATATGTTAGCTCAATAGAGTTGAAACCAACCGATCCAAACGGGAATTATCTCAAAATATTTTTTTTTAACAACTACTGTAACTGTGTTATAATGCAACTGGTTTGTATTTGAATTTACACCTCTATGTACGAAGTACTAATAGTGTTTGTATTTCTTATATGGCCCAACAGTTGTTCAACAGATAAAACAGTCCTATGTATTCACCTCTAGCCTCTAGTTGACTAAGATAGTTTACCTCAATTCTGCAAAGAATGTGAACCCTGGCAATCAAAAGTATTTTCCAAATTTCCTTTTTCTGCCAAATACGGTTTGAATATCTACAATAATTAAGATTATTCTCAATGACATCTCACTTCCTGCCAGTTGTGTCCCTTTTCTCTTTCCATCTGCCAACTTGAACTTAACTCCCTACCCACTCTCTCTCCTGCTCTCAATTGCACACGCCCAGTGACACTTTGCTAGCAGCCAGGGCTGCCCCAGTGTAACCAGGGGGTTATATTTGGCCTGGTGTGGTGGGTGGCAAGCTGTAGCTTGATAGGAATTATAGACATCCTGCAGTTGATGTCAATCTGTTCCACTGGCCCTATCACTCCATCTCCTTTTCAAATTCAAAGCCCTCATTTCTTTGTTTATCTATTGCTGCATCACAGTAGTTTTGAATCCAACTTTTTGATTATCTGTTTTACTTGGTTCGTATCCTTGGAGGTGCAAAGTGTGGCCCTCCTGTAATGCCGTTCAGCCTCAACAAACAGAAACATCTGTTTCTAATGGACCAAAAAGGAATTTAGTTAACACTATGCATTGCAGTAGCATTGTTTTCCGTTATTTGGAATCAGCAAAAATCCTTTAAATAAATAGCCAAGTTCATGCATAGGAAATTGTAATTGAAAACAATTTGTAATAGTTGTCTGTCTGTCTGTCTTTCAGGATGAGACTGCAGTTATGCATTTTTCTGAGCTTCCTCTTGAAGTCCCTCTCAGCCCACAATGACTTCTACACCTCAATAGGTAAGGTTAGAAAATAGATATATGTGTTGTACATGCATGTATATCCGTGCATGTACAATGCATCAGTCCTTTATTCACTTTAGATTTAATGGAGTCATCTATTGATATCAAATGGTACTGCTGTGTGTGTGTGTGTGTGCGTGTGCGTGTGTGTCTCCTTCAGGTCACATGACAGACCTGCTGTTCACAGAGAAAGATATGGTCACTGCCCTCAAGGAATATATCAGAGTGGAGGAGAGCAAGCTGGAGCAGGTCAAACGGTACTACATGCACACACATACAAAACACATACACAGTACACACACACACACACACACACACACACACACACACACACACACACACACACACACACACACACACACACACACACACACACACACACACACACACACACACACACACATTTGTGCACACATGTAAATTAACAAACAAGAGAGGCACAGTTAAGCACATGAACACACACACACAAATAGATGCAATCTGTAAATATTGCTTTTGGTAATGAGCAGGTTGACATTATGTACTTTCATCAGCCCCATCTTCAACACTATATGAACCATAACTGAACCCCCCCCCCGTGGTCCCGTCCTGTATCAGGTGGGCTGATCAGCTGGACTCCCTGTCCATCACGGCCATCCAGGACCCTGAGGGCTTCCTGGGCCACCCGGTCAACGCCTTCAAGCTGATGAAGAGGCTCAACATGGAGTGGGGCGAGCTGGAAACCCTGGTGCTCAGTGACACCACCGAAGGTCAGTGGGGAAGAAAACGCCACGACGCAAACCCGGATGGATGGATGGATGGATGGATGGATGGATGGATGGATGGATGGATGGATGGATGGATGGATGGATGGATGGATGGATGGATGGACGGATGGATGGATGGATGGATGGACGGATGGATGGATGGATGGACGGATGGATGGATGGATGGATGGATGAATGGATGGATGGATGGATGGATTGATGGGATGGATTGGATGATGGGTGGATTGGTGTGTCGCATGACACAGACGTTTAAACGAGGAGAAGAGAAAGCTATAGAGACACTAAACAGTGAGAAAGTTGAGGAATCAACGTTTAGAGAGAGAGAGTCAATTTGAAGGACCCAAAGGACCAATTTTAAAGATGGGGATGACGTTGAAGCTGCCTTGGATATCTAGTTAACAAATTGGGAGGTTTACATTTTTGTACAGGGCTATTTAAAGGCAAAACATCCTCATTTAAGACAAACAAGAAATGTCAGCCATGCATTATAAAAATAGGACATTTTTTTTATTTGTAATCGGTGTTGGATGCTGTCTTACCCACATCCCACACAAACGGTATTTCCATGGATGACTTGATTGGTGGAGGTCGAAATAGACAGTTTTACAAAACAGTGAACCATGTGGAGTATGGCTACTTGTAGACAGTATGTAGCTCTGATCCAGTACAGATAGTGAGTCTGCCTCATAGTGTCCCCTCCCTCCGTCCTGGGCTCCAGCCTTCATCTCCAACCTGACCATGCAGCGCAAGCACTTCCCCACCGAGGACGACCAGACGGGGGCGGCCAAGGCTCTGCTGCGGCTGCAGGACACGTACCATCTGGACACCAACACCATCGCCACCGGCAACCTGCCTGGTCAGTAGGCCTCCGCACACAGACACACGCACGGCCATACACACACACATCACTGCTGCTGGATGAAAAGCTCTTAAAATCACGTTTTCTTTTTCTTTTTTCCCCTTTTAATTTTTTTTTTCTCTGCTTTTCTCCACATTCTTGATCGTTTTCTTCTTTCTCCTTATCATCGTCGGCATCACCATGACAACCATCCCCTTCATCATCACTATCCTCCCCCTCACCTTCATCATCACCACCTCCACCATCACCTTCATCACTCTCTACTAACATCACCCCCCACCACCAACATGAACATCACTATCACCACCACCACCATTACCTTTACCACCAACATGGCCAATATCATCCCACCAGGCGTGACGTACAAGAGCCCCATGACGGTGGAGGACTGCTACGAGCTGGGGAAGATCGCCTACTCGGACTCGGACTACTACCACACAGAGCTGTGGATGAGCCAATCCCTGCAGCAGCTGGACCAGGGGGAGGAGTCCACCATCGACAAGGTGACCGTGCTGGACTACCTCAGTTACGCCATCTACCAACAGGGGAAGCTAGAGAGAGCGCTGGAGATCACAAAGAGGCTGCTCACACTGGTGTGAGTTCTGAACACCATTACACCAAGGACTTTTTTTATATTTCAACTATTGGGATGAAATAACTACATGGACATGGATATAAAAATAGGTATATTTATCCCTGTGGACGTTCAGTTGAAACATGGTTTATCTATAACATTGGTCAATGGGAATGTAGCAGACCCAGGAGAAGAGTCATGAGCCTCTACACGTTAAGCTAACACTTGGTTCCTCTGTTGGCCACGGCTGTCTTCTGTCCCTGTTGAACGTTATTTTCAAGGCGTTGAGTGGAAAAAGTTGTTGCTCTCCCATAAATGCCATTAGTCCATATTTTTTCCCCAGATGTTTGGCTTCATATTTAATCACCACCGAATGAGGGGAAAGAAATGGTCAACTGAATATTTGAAACGAACTCTCTTTGAACTACTCTAAAGAGAAAGCTCCCAAATGTTTATCACATCTATAATTTTGCTGTTATATCCTATGCCGGCAACATGTTTAATATTACTTTTTAAAAAATGAGTAAACAATAACATTTGTGGTAATTAAAGGTGATGAGATGAATTGTGTAATTAAATAAAACGCAATAAAAAATAATATGTAGCATCTTACATGTTTAAACTTTTCTTAAATATTTATATATATTTTGACAAATAAATAATGATTGAATAAACCACTTAATGCATGGGATTGTCCTGTTCTGTATGTTTTCAATCAATATCCAGATTCCGGAGAGCACCAGCGCGCCCGGGGAACCTGAAAGTACTTTGTGAGTTCCAGATGCTGAGCAGAGGCAGCGATGAGAAGGAGGCCGCCCAGAAACAGAAGGACGAGGGGACGGGCGGCAACAAAACAGAGGGAAGAAGAAAGGCGTCAGGAGCCCTCCCGAGAGGAAGCAATGTACGGAAGCTGTGTCGTGGCCGAGGGAATCCAGAGGTAGTAGTAGGTCCCCGCTTGAGACCCCCGCTCCGCGCTCCATGTTCAGTTGGACACTGTCTGACTCATCGCCTTATTGCATTCGTTGTCCTTCTATGGATTTTTTTTTATTTTTTTTAAATGATTTTAATCCGCACACAGACACCGCGCAGACAGAGCCGGCTCTTCTGCCGTTACTATGACAACCACCGCAACCCCATGTACCTGCTGAGTCCGGTGAAACAGGAGGATGAGTGGGACCGGCCCTACATCGTCCGCTACCACGACATCATCTCCCACAGCGAGATCGAGAAGGTCAAGAGCCTTGCCAAGCCCAGGGTAAGGGACTTGTCTCTCCTGTGTCTTCTTCTGTATCTGCTCTGGTGCCATGAATAGATCAGTTTCACCCAACAATAAACAGTAGAGAACCTGCAATAAAAGAAAGCTGTGAACAGCAAAGCAGCAGGTTAACAAGTCATGGTCAGCGACGCTTGGGGTGTGAGATTGTCCTTAATGCAAATTTAAATGTATTTAGTTGTTTGATTTCGATGCCACGGTCCTAGAATGATATTGCCCATAAACTATTGTAAAAAAAACGAATTAAGTGGCCCGAGCACAGACACAGAGTGGAGGGAGATGCGCAAGCGCACACACACACACACACGTACAGACACACACACACACACACACACACACACACACACACACACACACACACACACACACACACACACACACACACACACACACACACACACACACACACACACAGATGGGTTGAACGTGTCCCTGGCTCCACAGCTGCGCAGAGCCACTATTTCCAACCCAATCACCGGCATATTGGAGACCGCTCCATACCGGATCAGCAAGAGGTAAGGCTTCAGGGGCGGGGAGAAAGGGGAGAGGAGGAGAGGCTGTTCTTGTGTAAATATATACATGATATATTTATCTCAGCCCCTCCCACCACTTCTCCTTATTCCCACGGTCCGGCCAGGTAGCGACGCATTGAACTCAAGCAAGCACGTGTCCTCTCCTGCTTTTTTAACAAAACCTCTGGCGCATAGAGCAAAAGAAAAGAGGGAATGAAAGGAAAACGCCACTACGTCATGCCTGATTGGCTCACACAGTCACGTACCTCGTCTGAACAGCAATGGGTCATAATGGGTGTTTTTTGAGCAGGCGGTGCGCTGATACCCAGTTAAAATCGATAGTGCCTGTATTACAAACATGTTTTACCAAGTGGAAGGGTTGGCTAACGGACTGGTAAGAAAATCAAAAAATTCGATTACCGTAGTTCTTTGCTGTAGATTTATGATATTTTATTAACGCCATCGGTAATCACAACCAAAATGATTATCATAATTCATTCATCATCAAAAAACATCAACAACAAAAGTAAAAGGCAACCTGTTACTCATAGATGAAGTTCCATTGAAGCACCAGTGACCGCATCTTCTCTTCTCCCTCTTTCTTTACCTATCCGTGTCCTCTCTGTATTCCTGTTTGTTCCCTCCCTACGCCGTCCTCTGTGGTGTCCTGAGCTAGTTAAGGCGTGCTACGGTGCATAGACCCTTACCGGGAAACTGACACGGCCACCCGGGTACAGAGTCTCCAAGACGGTAAGAGGTCACCAGGTCACCAGCTCAGAGCAGCTCCTCTGCATCACCTATCCCGTTTTACCATGGATGGTAAGCGCACACCTACGGAGTGAAATAGTCAGGCAATGCTGACCAGGCAACCATGTAACCATGTAACACTCGGGGCCACCCGGCTTGAAACCTCTACTGGTCGAATCCAGTCATCCATGGAAGTACCGTTTCTGTGATTGGATTGAGGATCAAAGACCAGGACAACGATTACAAAATTAAACATTGTATTTTTTTCTAATCATGCATGGCTGACATTTCTTGCGTCATTTTTTTGTACAGTTGCCAATGGAAAGCTTTTTCAATGTTAGCACTGAGGTCACTGTTAGAAGCTTTGACTCTATTGACCATGGTTTATTTCCTCTGGAATTATCAGTACGCGCACTTTTTTTTTCCAAGGCTATAAATCGGAACTTGGAGCTCCTCGACCCCTTCTCTCCACGCTCAACAATAACGTGTTACAGATGCCATGCATTCACTGTGAGTGTGCTTATTTGTTATGTATTCCCCATCTCAACTAAGCACTCCTACCAAGCCTCCAGAGGAATATAACCTTTTATGGAGGTATACTAACACATTCCTAAATGTAGCTCCACATGCAATTGCCGGAGATCAGCGCTCAATGCCGTCTGTTTTTATAGAAGCTCTGCATCGCTGAGTCCCACAAATGTACCATTTATTAATGCCATGAAAGTTAGATACAGAGTCTAGAAGCGCACCACCTTCACACATAGCAGATCGCATGGCAAATCAAAGTGCGCTTCCCCAGCCACACCTACACACACGATCTGGGGGCTCCTTGTACCCTCACTTGAAAGGGTTCATTGCTGAAACCCTGTCAGACACACCCATTCATAAGAACCTGAGTGTTAGACTCTCAGAGGCTGTCAACCCTCCTTGAGAAGGTCGTCTAGTGTTAAAGGAGGGGTTGAGCGCTAACTCTATGACACCACTAGGGTCAGTTAATTAGGCCATTCTGTAGTCCCTTAAGTGAGAAAGCCTCTGTGGTCCTCGACTCCTCGTTGTACCAACTTAGGATTGTGCTACGTGCGTTACGTCTGTGACATTCTGTGTACCTCAGTCATAGGGAGCTTCTGAATTACCTCCGGCCGTAGTCTATAATTTGGTCCTTCATTTATGGAATTTCCATGCATTGTGTTGCCCACCAAATTCACATGTAATTCCTCATCTCCAGTAGGCTGCTAATCATGCCCACTTTTATTCCTGCATTTTATGTCCAACACACACTCGGACCTATTAGTGCCATCCCTTGTGGGCGTTAACCCCGCACCCACTCACACCTCCCACACACTGTTTTCTTCCCACGTCCTGCTCCCACACGCGCACGCACGACCCGCTGAATCGACTAAGATACATCAGGGATTGAAGCTCTCACCGGCTGAGATGGAACACTGCAGAAGAGATGAGTAGAACTCAACTTGGTGTTTGGAAAAATACACAAAAATCACTAATATTCACGTATTAGCATTCTCACACACACACACACACCTAAGCACCTCATAATATATGTGTTAATATAACTGTAAAGCTTCTATGTCTGTACCCCGTGCGATGTATTTGAAATCATATTATTCCTTGGTTTAAGCCTTTTAGGTGGCAAACTAGGTGTCGGAGTCCAAATACCCTCCAACCACACTTTGAACCATCTCACACTACCTAAACTGACCCACACCCCGAGAACACCTTTCTGTAATTCATTCTTTGCTGGTTGAGCTGTGAGTAGTTAACATCCATACCTGGCTCGGCAGAAAGACGAACACGACACAATATACAACATACTACACACAGAGCTGGGCAGCGGGAACCGTGTGGCCACGTGGCTCCTGTCTATGTGAGTTTTTAGTAACGGCTCGTATGTTTATACGGCTCTGTTTCTTCACCGATATCTGTTCACTATTCCTCCTTGTGAAATATTTCCATTATCCAAACAATTAATTTTTTCTTGACAAAATAATTATAATTTTTAAAGAGGATACTTTTTTTCATCATCTCACTGTTCTTGATAGTTTTGGCACCTCCCCCCAAGGAGGAATTCTTGAGCTTGCACTCATGTCTGTAAAGCTTACATAAAATGGAAAAGTTGATGAGTTTCACAAAAGTACAAAGTCTCGGCCTCTTCATCACCGTCCTCTCTCACTCCTGCTGGTGGCGTTAACCCACCCCTGGCAGAATTAATGAACGCTGTCCACAGATAGCCTCCAATTATAAAACCGGCGAGGCCTTAAACTACCTTACAATTTTCACCTCCTCTCAGCCTCAAAGTTAAATTGTGAGTCCCTTCAAATGTACTCTGTCTGCTGCAGCATGAGCTGACTGCAGCAGGGCCGCTACAGATGTTTCCTAGACGTAGGAGCCAGCGTTTGCCCAAGAAGGTACCAAGAGGATGCCCATTTTCTGTCCTTACCAACGACTTGATTTGTCATTGTAAACGTAATTAAAATAATAAATTATTAGACTCCCCGGTGTAATATAAAAGTGTATATTTTATGTGTGTCGTCGTGTTGTTGACAGGGAACCGCAGTGTTCTGGTAGCAAACTGTTTGCCAGCGAGGAGGGAGACTACACCTACAGCACACGCATGCAGCATGCCCAGTGCTGGTGGCCAAAACAAGTGGGCGTATAGTCCAGAGCCATGGTTACAAATGGATCAGAAATACTATAGTGCCATATCACTATTATCATGGGGTTGTGTCTCTGAGAAACACTCTTTTACCTCTGACCAAACATGAACATGTCTACCTGGCAATTTATTTCGAGCTCAGCTTAAATTAGTAAATCTAAATGAGTCGCAAGTGTTACACGCAATAGCGCGAGCAGACTTTGGTGTACATCCAGACTAGCCCAGAAAAATTTGAATTCTAAATGTGATTTCCATGCAGTCTAAGTCCATCTGTTAGGGTGGTACCCTGCTGAGGCAAACTCCTTAAATCTCTTCGCAATCATAGCCTACATTTTTCAGTTGCCGGCCTGCTTAAAACAAACCTTTTAAGAAGGAACATTCAACCACTTAACTATTACTTTAGAGATTTTACGCTAAACTACAATGGAACCATTTTTCGACTTATAATTTTGCCAGACTAAACCTTTCAGTAGAATAAGTACCACGTCATGTTATATTTCCATACCTTTTATTTTTTAAAAAAGAGAGGAGAGACCTGAAAGGTTCCCCCCATAAGCAACTCAATTTACTGCTAAAGAAAACAATATATACAAGCAAAGTTATTGTGAAAACAAATTAACCCAACATCCATTAGGCCTATCTACTCCACTGAAAATATCAGCCGCATTATCATTTTAAGTTATACTTTTCAATTTAAAATAAAATAGATAATGCACTGAAGTATTATACAAATATGCAGCACAATCAGTAGCGTACATTGTTTAGAGGATCTATTAGATGCAACTGAAAGAAAACGAAAAGACAGTCTAGCACCAGCCACTCATTGTCACGACCATCGTTAACATTGCTGCTGCGTCCAAGAACAGCGAATGCAGTCTAAACCCGCGATATCTGTACCATTTCTGTCTAAATCGTTAATATACAGTTTGAGTTTAAAATAACCCGATATGTCAGACATGCATCCCCATGTTTTACTCTTCATGACTTATCAGTGATCTCAACGATTTAATTTACAGGTAACACTTTGTAACACACAACACACTGTACAAATTGGCTGAGACAAGAACGAATCAGAAACAATCGGATTTCTGACAGTTTTAAACAACGCTGTAATCTATTTTGTGTGAAAGGAGCCTAAATTATCATAGCAGCCTAGCTAGCCGATGCCAGCATTAGACTAGCAACCCCACAGCACTATCTCCAGCCAGCGCACTCAAGGTAATTTTTTCCACATGACCCCGACATTTCACAGGTCTTTGGCAGGGCCTGCCTGCGCTATCGGTCATCACTGGATGTTGTTTTAGAAAATAATTTCTAAATGTCCATGGTCATTGTTAACACACATCATTACCTGAGGCTACTTAACCAAACCTGCTGAGTGAAATGTTTAAGAAAACGTGACCCGTGTCCCTGGCAACCGTTCTACAACAACCGAACGAAGACAGCCATTTCTTCATTGCTTATCTTCCTATGTGTTGTTTCCTTCCAAAATGAAAAAATCTAATTTCAAGGGGTGACAACGTCACTACCAATCGCAAACAGAAGGGAACATTGTCAGACTGTTGTTCCTATCACTTTCCAAACGTCTTAAAAAAAGGACCGGGGCTTTTGACTGAGATCTTTTCCGGCTTCCAGCTCCCGAACAGCACCCCCAAGCTCGCCCATGAGTGTACAGGTAATAGTTGCAAGTGCGTCTCCCTCAAGCTTCCGGACACTCTCACACTAGAGCGGCGTAAGCGTTCTGGACTCTCCTCCCTATTGTTCTGATCAGGCTCTCCTCGTTTATGTAACTCCAACCTAT
>OLKM01002460.1:0-10000 GCA_900291075.1 Melanogrammus aeglefinus
AATATAGTAATGTCAATTAACAGCGCAACGCTACGCTAGCTATGGGAATAGGGCGTGCAAAAGTCAATCTCGCTTAGGGCTACCAAAGTGCTAGAACCGGCCCTTGGGAAGAGAGCAGGAGAGAGGCACTTTCGGACAAAGGTAACAAGCTTTGTTAAGTTTCATCATGTACCGTATCATCATCATCGCAGTTGCCTGTTCATCAGTTAAACCTGATGTTTGATTCAGCATGCGCTGAATCAAATATCATGTTCCGTGCTTGTTGCCTTCTCAGCAACACCAAGAATTATATTGACAACATGCATAGGGTTGCCAGGTCAGTCAGAATCAGGTCCTTTTAGGTTATCATGATCAGACCTCTATTCATACTTTGCACGTGACGTCACCACGACTTGCTGGGGGGCAAGAACAACGTTCTCTAGCAACTTAGTAACCTAATCGAGGAAATGCCAGGACGCATATAGTGTTGCCAGGTTGGGAGGGAAATATGACCCAATCTGGCAACACTGGCGGAGGCGTCACTAAACGATCCTAAGCTGTTTTATTTCAGAGCGCAGCAAAAAGCTCCGCTGCGCTGAAACTTCAGAAATGCTTGAGAAAATGTAACTTGTGTGGACGCTACCGCATTACTTGGTCAATAAAAGAGCTACTTAAGTTATTTGATTCAGAAAAAAGCTATTTGTTGATCGTTTTGCGGGTAGCTAGATAATACTCACTCAACTTTGTTTTGATTATGAAGATATTCCTGTTTTTCACCTCCCATACGACAACGTTGTTAATCAACCCACTCTTGAATAAAGGTTGTGGTATAAGGTGACAGATTTTCTAGAAGATAAATGTAAGAATCTCCAAACTCCACGTCTGGTCGAGACATTGCCAACTTCAGAGCAATGAACACATCAGCGGGTGCTGTGTATGGATCACAAGTTCCGAGTATGTTTATCTTTTCTTGATATCTAATTTGAACATTTATGGTCGAAATTGTTGATTGATTGTAGAATTGGAAATCTGCAAGGCTGAAAATCCCCTGGCTGGCCGCTGTTCGTCGCCATTTTGTCGGAGTCTGTTGCCCAATGCCCTCCAGTTAGCCATGGTAGTCACGTGACTGCAAAGTATGAATACAGTCTATGGGACAGACATACGGAAAATTCTTAATTCCGTTGTTTTCTTATACTAATATGGGCTGTATGTTTATAATGTTCCTTTCTTGTTAAGTAAATTGCTTTGTGTAATGAAAAATAGGGTTAGGATTAGGGTTAGGGTTAGGTTAGGGTTAGTGTTAGGTTTATTATTATAAATTATAATAACAATAAAAATTGTACATAAAATTGTTAGGCCTGACCCGCTTAGTTTGCGTATAGGGAGGGCCGGCTCTGGCCAGGTTCTATACAGTGCTGAGGCAGACCGTTTAAGAGCAGTTGATTTACATAGGTAGGTAGATGGTAGATGCTATGTTTGTTTCTGATTGTCTCATGGATCATTCCACAAGCATGAAACAACACTTCATTTTACTTCCTGTCGCAGCGTGGAAACTTCAGCGAGTAACACAAGATGTTTGATTGCTTGCACACACACACACACACACACACACACACGCACACACGCGCACACACACACACACATACACACACACACGCACTGGCAACCCGTCTCTGGCACAGCGCCCCTAGAGGCCTAGGGGGCAGGTTGTGGAGGCGGTGTACCACAGATTTCCATCAGATGGCGCCAGTAAGAGCATTGGTGCCAGCCAATTATTGAAATGCGGAGAACCTGAGGAGCAGGTGGGGAAGCATGCTTTAAAAGCATGCTTTCACACTTATTCAAGGCTCTCCTGGTTCATGTGTGCGGAGAGACCAGTCTCCGTGGGTGACGTGATTCCACCCGGAGGAACGAGACTGTGGATTCCTCAAAAGCTGTTTTTTGTTCGGATTAATAGTAATATACTTTATGTTTAATTAAAAGTGCTGTTATGGCTTTGAGTTAACTCTGTTTTGTGTGCTATTTGGAAAGAGGTGGTTCACTCCCCAAGCCAGGGTTGCCACACATGGTGGAGAATGCAGGCAAGCACTAAGCTACAAATTTTTGAAGTGAACGCCCGACTTCCAATGGAGGCAGCTCAACCAAGTCACAGGTTTTCCTTTTCAATGGAAGAACGAACTCCAATGCAGAGCGTCGACCGAGCCACAAGTTATTCAGTGGACGCCCGAACCCCGATGCAGAGCCCAAATGGAGCTGCGGCTGCCTCCCAGAGAGAAACGGAACTCCTCCGAGAGGCGGTCCAACGGCTCGAGCAGAGCAACACGCTCAACGCAAAGACCAAGCAGATTCAGGAGAGGCCCGAGGAGAAGGGTACCCTGAACAGCTAGATCCAGGACCTGCAAGGACATGCTGGAGGTTAAGGAGTGGAAGGTCAACGACCTACATAACAGAATGGAGATCCTGCAGGAACAGCTTTGGGACAAGGAGAAGCAGATGGGCAGCCTGAAAGAGAGGGTCAAGTGTTGCGCGCGGACACCTCCAACACGGACACCACCCTCACCACGTTGGAGGAATCCCTCACTGAGAAGGAACATATCATCCAGAGGTTGAAGGAGCAAAGGTTCCAGGATGACCAAGGAGAAAGGTGAGGAGCTGGTGGCCACCAGGACTACGTTGGAGAGGCTGAAGGTGGAGCACAAGATGGCCCTGGAGGAGACCGCCACCAGACACAAGGCCCACAGCATGGACTGGTTCCGGGGAGGGAGGTGCTGAAGGCCCAGCTGTTGGTTTTGATGAAGGAGCTGGAAGGAACAGGAAAGTCGCCAAACAGCTGAGCGTCAACGTCGGTCCCCAACCCCAGCCAATTGAGACTCGTCAGGACAGAAAGGGAACAGCGCCACCTCGACGGGTAGCCCAGTCGAGGCGACCCGTCCGAGAGGTGGAGAAACGGGATCACATCCGTCAGTTCCAAGAGAGGGAGGAACAGAAGCCCCTGCTCCGCAAGAGAAACTGGTTGGAGGTGGAGGAGCGGTGTCTGGACGTCGACGGCATGGATTGGCAGTAACTGGAGCGGGAGCTGCAGCGCATCAGGTTTGAGCACCGCAAGAGCGGTACGGGATCAAGCGGGAGCAGGTTGAGCTGCGCCGGCAGCAGGAGCAGCTAAGCTTCGGGCAGGACTACCTCCCCGGCAAGAGGTCCTGCAGGTTCCAGGGGGGGAACCGGCCAGGGCGGAAAACGCCAACACCCTATCCAGCCGCGACACATGTTGCTGGTCAGACAGAAGTGCCCCGAGGCTTCATCAAAGGGTGGAGGAGTGTGGCAACCTGTCTCTGGCACAGCGCCCCTGGAGGCCTAGGGGGCAGGTTGTGTAGGCAGTGTACCACATATTTACATCAGATGGCGCCAGCAGGAGCATTGATTCCAGCCAATTATTGAAATGGGAAGTATGCTTTAAAAAGCATGCTTCCACACTCATTCAAGGCTCTCCTGGTCCGTGTGTGCAGAGAGATCAGTCTCCGTCGGTGACGTGATTCCACCCGGAGGAACAAGACTGTGGATTTCTCAAAAGCAGTTTCTTTTGTCTTTTTTGTTTTTGTTTGGTTTAATAGTAATATACTTTATGTTTTATTGAAACTGCCGTTTTGGCTTTGAGATAACTCCAGTTTGTGTGCTATTTGGAACGAGGCGGTTCACTCCCCAAGCCGGGTTGCCACAACACACACACTCACACACACACACAACTACACACACTCACCCACACGCACACAAACATGCAGACGCACACCCACAAACACACACGCACACATATGCATGTGCACATAGGCATACATTACACATGACATGTACACTAACTGTCTATACACTTCTATTCTTGTGTTCTCTTTGGGTGTGTGAGGCGTTGAGATGCCTCTATTCCATGGTCTCTGTGGACAGGAGCCCAGCTTGGCAAACAGGCGGCTAATGTAGAGCTGGAGCAGCGGTGAACCAACAGAGAGTAGAAGCCAGGCTAATGTTTAGAGCTGGAGCTGTGAGGAACCAATGGGGAGAGTAAGGCTAATGTGTAGAGCTGGAGGTGTGATGAACCAGTGAGGAGAGTCAGGCTAATGCTAAGCGGCGTCAGTCTCATTGAAGCATAGCAAACAGGTTATTGCTATGCAGCTCCGCTCCTCGCTGCTAATGCACACACAAGGTCTCTCTGTTCTCTCTCTCTCTCTCTCTCTCTCTCTCTCTCTCTCTCTCTCTCTCTCTCTCTCTCTCTCTCACTCTCATCTCTCTCTCTCTCCTCTCTCTCTCTCTCTCTCTCTCTCTCTCTCTCTCTCTCTCTCTCTATATATATATATATATATTAACCTCTACCACTATTTGTCACGAATGTCCTTATTTCTCTAAGGCATTCTTTTTTTTCATCTACCTCCGTTGCTTAAGATGTGGACCCTTATTGTTTCTCTGACTTCTCTACTTCTCCCTATCTTCCAGTGTGTCTCATTCTCTCTGTTTTCTTAAGTTGTGTGCGCTTTTAACAGGACTTCTTTTTGTCATCGCATTTTTCACATTTATAGTCCATAACGTTGCATCGTGCACCACACTGCCTCCATTGGTCATGAGGGGTACTGCAGGATGATAGAAAATACACCATAAACTCGTTGTTTACAAACCATGCTTGTCATATGGACAAGAAGAACATAAATACATGTCACTCCTAGACAAAGAGTTGGTGAATAAGACCGACAGACAGTGTTTTTGAATAAGACCTACAGAGTGTTGGTGAAGAAGACCTACAGACATTGTTGGTGAATAAGACCTAAAGACAGTGTTGGCGATTAAGACCTACATAAAGAGTGTTGTTAAATAAGACCTACAGACAGTGTGTTGGTGAAAAAGACCTACAGACAGTATTATGCATGGACTGTATTATGCATTACATGTTTAGTTTGTGTGTGTTTAAACAGATGGACGCACACACACGTGCCCGCTTTCATTCATTCTTTTTAACACTGACTTGCGGTAAAACAAAGTTTTCTCACGATCAAATACTCATCAATCCTAAAAGTTATGGGCTTGTACACGATGCCTGTGTCAAGAAAATAGGTTTGCTGTACGGTGTTTGCAGATTCATTGATTTAAAAGTACAACTTATTACCGCTGTATCAGCTGTTCTTTCCCAAATAATTTACCAAGAGAAGCAAATTTTATGCACAAAGTGCAAAAGCAACATTATGCATGCGCCCTTAAAATAGCATCTGAATAACGCGCCACTACTTTAAACCAGGTATTTCTTGTTTTTTGGCGCAATTGTTTTCTAAAAATGCAAAATATCACCAGGGAACGTTTGCGCCAGAACACGCCTCCTCCTTTCGCCGAACCGCCCCTTGGGGTGCCAGATCATTCCCTAATTTAAAGGCGCGTGGTGGTGGAGTGAAAAGAACGCTCTGGGCCAGTTGCAAACTATGACACATGCGTCAGTGTACAAAGTCAATTGCGCCGGATGCACGCTAGGGCCCAGTGTGTTGGTGAATAAGACCTACAGGCAGTGTTGATGAATAGGAATGGCTTTGGGTACTTTGTACCCAATGTGTTTTTGTTATTGTTGTCGTTCTTTTTAGGCTTTTTGTTGTGTTATGGCCCTGATGGCGGGGGCGTGAGGGGGGGGTGATGAAGAAGAGCTCAGAGGTGTCAAAGAGGAACAGAGGTTTCTTTGAAGTCTCTAAGATGGTGGCTGGCCTCTCTGTCACCAGGGTTGAGAGAGGGGAAGGTATCTGAAGAATATCCCACGTCCCTCACAGGGAACACCAGGTTCCTGCTGTCTGCTATAAAACAGCTTCTTTAGCTGATCTAAAACCCACTGCTGTTATTTCCATTCTATCTCTTTCTCTCACCCTGTCTGGCCTCTCCAACCCCCAGCTCCTATTTGCTTCTCTCTATTATGGCTGTCTCCCCTCCTCCCTCCCTTTGTCCAGAGGTCTCTCTCTCTCTCTCTCTCTCTCTCTCTCTCTCTCCTCTCGTTCTTCTCTACCACTCTACTCACTGTGCCCTTATTCTCTCCTTCTTCTCTATCTCATGCACTCTCTCTCTCTCTCTCGCTACTCTTTCCTCCCCACGTATATTCTCTACCACTCTATCACTGTGCCCTTATTCTCTCCTTTCTTCCTTCCTAATACTCATGCAACTCAGCTTTCTCTCTCTCTCTCTCTCTCTCCCTCTGACCCCCCACAAGCCACCTCAACCACGAAGCATTTCCATTACCGCAGAAAGACTGATAATCCCTGCCCATTGATTGGTCAAGTCCAATAGATTGTTCTGTGAGGTTCTCCTGCTATGGAGGGGAGGGCAGAGGCATTGAGGATCAGCTGAAAATATGACCTGTTCAATACAAAAGGAAGGGAACAAGGGAGTGACTACTGAAGGAACCATGGATTGATAAAGGATGGATGGAGGAGAGATATTCCAACCTGCCAAATGAAACATCATCAGAATGCAATAAGATGGCCATGTCTAACGGAACAATATATGACTTGTTAATTTGACTGGTATTCATTTCATTATAACTGTGGTATCACACATGATGGAAACATATGGAATCGTCACACCATTATGTCATCTTATATGTATTATGGCAATCCGCCTTCTCCAGGGAACCGCCTCCTCCCCAAACAGGAAACAACTTTGCTGGGCAAAAGCCAAAAAGGCATGTTTAATCCAAAATCAAACAAAGTCTCATACTGAAAATATCACCTCAACGAAAAAACCTGGGAGGAATCGACGGTCCTATCCCTCGTGGGTGGAATCCCTCGAGGACCAGTCTCTCCTTGCCCGAGCCACATGACTGAGAGCAGGCTATTTAAGCCCTGCTTCTCCACCTGTTTCTCAGGTACTCTGCATCTCCTTAATTGGCCCCGGCTCCAATGCCCTCAATAGCGCCATCTCGGGGTAGACTACCTCCAGGGGACCTGGGCTGGCTCCGGGTTGCCATTCTCCTCCATCTTCCGATGAAGCCTCGGGGCCTCTGAACGACTAGCGCCAAGTGTCGCTGCTGGACTGGCTGTTAGCGTTTGCCTGCCCCAGCCGGTGGTCCCCCTGAAACCTGTAGGGCCTCATGTTGGAGCGGCGGTCCTGCCTGAAACGGAGCTGCCCCTGCTGCCAGCGTCGCCCACTGCCTCGTCTCTCACTGCGCCGTTTCTGGCTGCGTCGGCTCTGGCTTGCGTCATCTCTGGCTTGCGCCATCTCTGGCTTGCGTCGTCTCTGGCTTGCGTCGTCTCTGGCTTGCATCGTCTCCGGCTGCGGGGAGGCTGCTTGAGGTTGGCGTTCCCTCCCAAAATGGTCCGTATCGGGGTGGAGTTGCCCGCATTCTCCACCATATGTGGCAACCCGCCTTCTCCAGTGAACCGCCACCTCCTCAAACAGGACACAACTTTGCTGGGCAAAAGCCAAAAAGGCATGTTTAATCCAAAATAAAACAAAGTCTCATATAGGCCTTTCAAACCAAAAAGAACGAAAAGCCAGTTCCAAGCTGGTGCTAGGGCCAGTTCGAAAATGGTTCCAGCCTTATCCCAGTTATGAACCAGTTGGTTTCACACCGGCCAGAGCTAGCCATGGAGCCGGCGAGAGCAACGTCATGATGTCACTGCAAACTTCTGCATATGTCTCGCTTTCCCAGCAACCCTCGCGCCTTGCCGGAACTGTACAATAAGAACAACCCTCGCGCCAGTTTCAAACACAACAACAATTTCGTCTTCACGTCAATCCGTGTATGGTTCGTTCTTTGAATATTCCGATTTAAAACAAAATCAGAAAAAACAATTAACAGAGTAGTTTTTAATTTTTTTCTGATTTGGTTTTGAAACTGAGAAAGGGCAAAAGGAATAAACAAATAAACTGCATTTTTCTGTTTTATAAATCAAAACGGGAAAACTGAATAACCCAGTTGCTTGTTTTGTTTCTGTGATATTTATATAAAACTGCAATGAATTCCAGGAAAAGGGCACGTTGTTTAAAAAAATATACATATTAAGACGTTTCAAATGTTCCATCGAGTCTCTCGCATTCTACAATTGCCAGCTTTATTGTTTTCCGTGGGAGCCAGCGACTTAGTCTGCGAGTGGATGATCCAAAACTAAATCGGAAACTACATTTCTTCTTCGAAGGTTGTGCTCCACACAGAACCTCCTCATCGTCATAACGGAGCACTTTGGGGCACCAGATTGCTTTAGAGCGGTACTGATCACATCGTGTGTCTTTCCAGTGTCAAATAGTTCACGAATAAAATGTGCGGCCATAACTAAGGCTAAATATAATTAGACAGTCTATTGCTGGTTTAGGTGGTTGGCTCTTTTTTCTTCACTGTGTTCTGCCTTCTGGTGTAGCCTATAAATGTATCTATTTTTGTTTTTGTTTTTCTGTTTCGGGTTTAAAAAACCAACACACAAACACAAATAAAATGGTGTTTATTTGTTTTTTCCTTTTTCCCTTTTTCAGTTTCAAAAACCAAATCAGAAAAACCAAAAAACGACTCTGTTAATTGTTTTTTCTGATTTTGTTTTAAATCTGAATATTCAAAGAACGAGCCATACACGGATTCAGGTCCATTGTTTACTTCTGTGTTTTTAAAAATGCCGGTCTTCGTTGGTCTTCCTGTTTATGAAGGTAAGGATAACCCCACCCCTGCCCCTGGCATAAAGGTTCTCGTTCTAGCCCAGCTCAAACCTGGGGCTGGAGTTGAACCGGTTTTTACAGGCCGGAGCCAGTTCTCTGGCGATTTGAAACGAAAACACTGGCTCTAGCTTTGAACTAGCCCGGAACGGGCTCTGATTTTGCGGCGGTGTGAAAGGCCAATACTGAAAATATCACCTCAATGAAAAAACTTGGGAGGATAGGATAGGTCCTATCCCTCGTGGGGGGAATCCCGTCACTCACAAGGACCGGTCTCTCCTTGCCCGAGCCACATGGCTGAGAGAGCCCAGAATAAGTGGAGAAGCAGGCTATTTAAGCCCTGCTTCTCCACCTGTTCTTCAGGTGCTCTGCATCTCCTAATTGGCCCCGGCTCCAATGTCCTCAATAGCGCCATATGGGGGTAGACTGCCTCCAGGGGACCTGGGCTGACTCCGGGATGCCACAGTATCTAGTATATGTCCCAGAACAAATCTAGAAGTAAATAGAAGGAGAAGATTTGGTCCCTTGCAGACCAAATCAATTACAAAGCACAACTTAGAACACTGCACAAAGAACATGAGTGTTCCTGACAGCCTTTCAAATGGGAATGTGAAAGGACTGAGTGGTTATGAAGAAATGGCTGCTTGGACACATGTTGCTTCAAATCCTTTATTTGTAGCTAAATGTCTTCATAAAGGTCCAGAATCATCCCATTCAACGAGGAGCACAGAGGAACACATTTCAGCAGTGCCTCAACCCTTAAGTCTGAGGTTCAAGATGCTAGGATTAGTGATTCCAAGCGTTTCAGCAGATGTGCATAACTTTACGCCAATTCAATTTTCTTCTCAGAGCTTTTATAATTTAATTTTCCACCATTCCATCACCAAAATCCAATACTTTGCAGCCAGATGAATACCCCAGACAGCAGAGGAATGCACATACTGCAGTTGTCATTTATTGTTGCTATAGTTGCTCAAAGAATTTCCGATCGAGATTGTATTTCTTGTCTTCATCATTCGGATGACGGTACCTGCACGTGCACAGAATTAATACCCTTTATGCCAAAAAATTAACCACACCCACGCAAAAATAATAAACCTACCAGGCCACACTTTGATCATACGCTTCTAGATATAGCCCACACATAAACCTTGTCGATACCATTGTATTGCAATGACCTAAATCCATCTGCGTCTGTGTGGTGGGGATTCAGTGTGTGGGGAGTATACTTATTCAGACTTTTTTTTGTGTCTGCTGGTGTGTGCGTGCTTCTGTGTGTGCACATATGTGTGTGTGTGTGTGTGTGTGTGTGTGTGTGTGTGTGTGTGTGTGTGTGTGTGTGTGTGTGTGTGTGTGTGTGTGTGTGTGTGTGTGT
>OLKM01002460.1:24098-39098 GCA_900291075.1 Melanogrammus aeglefinus
TGTCTGTCTGTCTGTCTGCCTGCCTGTCTGTCTGTCTGTCTGCCTGCCTGTCTGCCTGCCTGTCTGTTTGTCTGTCTGTCTGTCTGTCTGTCTGCCTGTCTGTCTGCCTGTCTGTCTGCCTGTCTGTTTGTCTGTCTGTCCGTCAGCATGTCTGTCCGCCTGTCTAGCCTAATCTCCATCCGTCTGTATACATACTGTTGACATTGCTTGACACCTGTTCCGTCACTGCCCAAGCAAAGCAGGTGAGCGGTACAAGAAAGAGAGGAAGTGAAATGAAGAGACAAAGGTCGCCGGGGAGAGCTGTGATAACCAGAAGATCCACTGACAATGGAGAGAGAGGAGGAAGAGGAAGACGACCCAACGCAACAAAAGGAAACGTGAGTAGGAGCGAGTGAGCAAGAGCGAGGAATAGAGGGAGAGGGAGAGATACAGAGAGAGACCGGGAGAGGGAGAGAGAGGGAGAGATCGACAGATAAACAGAGAGTGGAAGAAAGAGTGAGAGAGAGACCGGGGGAAACAGAAAGAGAAAAAGAGAGAGAGGGAGAGAGAGCGAGGCAGAAAGAGAGAGAAGGACAGAGTGTGTGAGGGAGAGAGATAGAGAAAGTGCGAGGGAGAGAGAGAGAGAGGGGGGGGGAGAGAGAGTGCGAGGGTGAGAGAGAGAGAGAGTGCGAGGGCGAGAGGGAGAGAGAGAGAGAGAGAGAGAGAGAGAGAGAGAGAGAGGGGGAGGAGAGAGAGGGGGAGAGAGAGAGAGAGAGAGAGAGAGAGAGAGAGAGAGAGAGAGAGAGAGAGAGAGAGAGAGAGAGAGAGAGAGAGAGAGAGAGAGAGAGAGAGAGAGAGAGACAGAGAGAGAGAGAGGGAGATGGAGAGAGAGAGAGAAAGAGAGAGATGGTGTACCCGGGAGAGAGTTCTACAGCTGTGTCTTGTCGTCATAAACCCCTTTGTTCCCAGAATTACCCCACATGGCTCCCAAGAGCCCGCTGTGCTCACCACCTGCTCCTCCTCTCACTTCAGACCCGTCCAATCTGACCCTCAGTGTTCAGAGGAAAACACCGACCTGGAAAGCACCAGGTATATGCCAAAGGTCAAAAAGACAGAGGAACGGACAAGGTCACGGGTCATACAGGGAACATTTGTATGAGGGGATAGAAAAAACACAAACAACAAACCAATCAGAGTAGAGAGATGGAAGGAGGTAGGTCAGGTGAAGGGCACCATGAGGAGAGGGTGAGATGGGCGGAAGGGAGGGATACAGGAGGAAGGGATGGATATGCAGAAAACTAGGCACACATAGACGTTAGGGAGAAACAGAGGGATAATATGAGATACAGAGAGAGAGAGAGAGAGAGAGAGAGAGAGAGAGAGAGAGAGAGAGAGAGAGAGAGAGAGAGAGAGAGAGAGAGAGAGAGAGAGAGAGAGAGAGAGAGAGAGAGAGAGAGAGAGAGAGAAGAGAGAGAGAGAGAGAGAGAGGGTTGGGGGGGAGAAAGCAGCCGAGAAGCCTCCACCAGCATCATGAAACATTAAAAATAAATGTGAATGCAAATCATATTCTCATTGACGTGTTTATTTCAAAGCCTTTTTCTCTTCAGGGGTCAGTCTCTCTCTCTGTCTTTTTCTCTCTCTCTCTCTCTCTCTCTCTCTCTCTCTCTCTCTCTCTCTCTCTCTCCTCTCTCTCTCTCTCTCTCTCTCTCTCTCTCTCTCTCTCTCTCTCTCTCTCTATTTGCCCTCCCCTTCTCTATTAGGTGTTATCCTTTTCTCATTCTGACAATATCTTTCATTCCTTTTCTATTCTACCTATAGCCATTAAGTGTGTGGTGTGTGTGTTGGGTGTGTGTGTTGTGTGTGTGTAGTGTGTTGTGTGTGTGTGTGTGTGTGTGTGTGTGTGTGTGTGTGTGTGGTGTGGTGTGTGTGGGTGGGTGGGTGGTGTGGGTGGGTGGGTGGGTGGGTGCGTGCGTGCGTGCGTGCGTGTGTGTGTGTGTGGGCGTTGGTGCGTGCGTGTCTGTTTGAGAGTGTGTGTGTGTGTGTTCCAAAGGTCAGAGCTCTGGATGGATATAATTCATCAGATGCTCCAGGAATGTTGATCTTCCTTTACATTTGATGGAAAACCTCAGAATCAATAGTCATTAGAGAGAGGAGGAGTGAGAAAGAGAGGAGGAGAGAGGTGGGCTCTGAGTTAGAGAGAGGATGATTGAGAGAGAGGAGTAGTGAGAGAGACATCGAGTCTGAGTTAGAAAGAGGAGGAGTGAGAGAGAGGAGTGAGAGAGAGACACCGAGTCTGAGTTAGAGAGAGGAGGTGTGAGAGAGAGGAGGAGTGAGAGAGAGGAGTGAGAGAGAGACAGGGTCTGAGTTAGAGAGAGAGGTGTCAGAGAGAGAGAGGCGTTAGAAAGAGAGAAGTTAGAGAGAGACGTGGTCAGAATGAGAGAGAGAAGCAGTGAAAGGGAGGAGGGGGAGAGAGACGGGGTCTGAGTTAGAGAGAGGAGGGTGAGAGAGACAGGGTCTGAGTTAGAGAAAGGAGGAGTGAGAGAGAAGATTGAGAGAGAGAGATGTGGTCTGAGTGAGAGAGAGAGGAGTAAGAGAGAGACAGGTTCTGCGTTAGAGAGAGAAGAGTGAGAGAGAGGAGTGAGAGAGAGACGGGGTCTGAGCTAGAGAGAGAGGAGAGAGGGGAGCAAAGAGACAGGGTCTGAATGAGAGACAGAAGGAGTGAGAGAGAGGAGTGAGAGAGAAGGGGTCTGAGTTAGAGCGAGGAGAAGTGAGAGAGAGAGAGAGAGAGAGGTGTGAGAGAGACAGATCTGAGTAAGAAAGAGTCAGAGGCAACAGCAAGCAGATGATAGAAATCAAATATCTTAATATAGCTTTATATGTGTTGTGAAAAATAAAGAATAAAATAAATAATTCATAAAAGAACAAATGAAGGAAAGGAAGGAAAACAACAGGATTTTCCACAACACAATCTTTAAAAAACGCATGAATGCGTGCATGTCCGCATGCAAACACACAAACAAACTAACGCTAAAGTATTACAAATACAGGCATCCCCTCTAACAAACCTTAAACAATCAAGCCACCTGGAGACATGTGCACCATCCTCTAACATCTTGACACCTGTGTACAGTGGCGGTTCTACGTCCAGTTACGCCCCGGGCATAACTGGACTGAAGTCCGTAGGGTCACGATACAAAACCTGTGACCCTACAGACTCCCCAAACCCCCCCCCCCCCCCCTCCCCCGATGTGATTTGGCGCCCCCCACAAATATGGCGCCCCGGGCGGCTGCCTGGTTCGCCAGTACCTAAAACCTGCCTGTGCACTCTCCTCTACCATCTGGAGACCTGGGCACTAACCTTTATCATCTTGTGAGCTTTGCAATATCCTCTACTGCCTTCACCTGGAGAACTGTGCACTATCCTCCGCTCCTGCCTTCATCTGGAGAACTGTGCACTATCCTCTACTGCCTTCATCTGGAGAACAATGCACTATCCTCCGCTACTGCCTTCATCTGGAGACCTGTGCACAATCCTCTACTGCCTTAATCTGGAGACCTGCACACTATCCTTTACTGCAGGGCCAGTTTATGCAGCCCCTCCCCCCCAGGCCGAGACCTTAAACATGAGAGAAGAACGAGAACTTCTGGCGTTCTCCTTGGTGTGTGTCAGGAAGAGGCAGCAATAGAGAAGGGATTTAGCCCGGCGAGGTAATACCCCAGAGAAGAAGCCAAAAAGGTATTTATAATCAGCTCCCTGCCCCCTAAATTAGAGCAGGAGAGAAGCAGTTTGAATTTATTCCTCTTGCGGGGGAAGCGCAGCACTACGTTATAGGCCCTTTAGATCTAAAGTAGCCAGGAGGAAGTAGTCTTTGCTGCGACTACGCATTGATTGACGACCTCCTGGTATCTCTGGAGGACAGTGTGCTCATCCAGATGCCCATTCATCTCTGGTGGGGGAACCCCTCCCCTGCCAATGGATACACACATTATCCAGCGCCTCTCTGTCCCAAGCCTTCGATGCTAATCAGTGAAGCTTGAAGCCAAGTCCAGATTACTCCCTAGTTAACTTCAACATTAAACATTACAATCACCTTGTTGGTCAGTTTGTGAATAGGGAATGGCTGCTTTCGCCACCAATAGAAAGTCCACTTGAAAGGCCCCAGCTGCTGGCACTGTGACTGCTCCACATGCTAACGTGAGCCTTGGTTACCAATTAAACCATCTCCCCCCCCTTCCTGGCATCGGCAGAACAATTGCAAACTGTAGTCGGAACCGCTCCGTTTGTTTTAGATTTCTAAGGGTCATCGGACGGGCGCAGACCAGGATGCCTCTGGACGCCATTTGATAGGCCTACAACCAATTACAGCAACATGATTGCTGCAGAGAAGAGCGGCGTTTGTGTTACGCTACCATCCACACATCGGTTAAACAGTGTTGCCGTTTTTGCCTTATGGATTTGAAAGTATATGGTGTTTTTTGTAACTCAACAGACCGTTCTATGCCAGCGGCAGCCATCTTTGTTGTTGTTGAAAATGCCTCTTAGGTGCTCCTCCGCATCACCGTAATAATCCCACCTTATATTAGATGAACGGTTGTGATTGCCTGGTCCATCTCGTACCAGGAGAACTCTTTGTGTATGGGAGGGGAGCTAGACCTTATCTGCAGAGCAAATGAAACATGACAGGGCCCGATTGGTCTGGTTCTACCTCCCCGTGGCCCTTCAGATCCTATAACAAGAAGGGGGGTGGATATTTTATTAGTCGTGTTCTTTTATCACCCCACTGTCTTATAGACCATCAAGAGGCAAATACAACCTACTTTTAAGTATCCCCAAGTACTTGCAAAGTACATCCATCATGTTAGAATATCTTATTTTACTTCTGTTACCTTTTAGTTAAGCCCTAAGGAGCAGGAGAGAAAATAAAGCGGGGAACACAATTACGCTGAGTGTTGTTATTCTAATGCTGAAGAGCGTCTTTGCGCTGTGTCAGGACACTGCCGCTCCTCTGTGGAGCTGCCGCAGCTCGCATAATACTGAACTTCTCCCCTGCTTCTACAATTTCAACAATTAACAGCTGTGCCACAGAGATGTCTACCATCACAGAGGATTCTAACTCAAGCTTTTCAAGTGTGCTGATAGAAACAAGAGGAACA
Organism: Melanogrammus aeglefinus; assembly: GCA_900291075.1. Classification (NCBI taxonomy): domain Eukaryota; kingdom Metazoa; phylum Chordata; class Actinopteri; order Gadiformes; family Gadidae; genus Melanogrammus; species Melanogrammus aeglefinus. The sequence goes on from OLKM01002460.1 coordinate 29,232, forward strand.
AAACACTGCTGTTTCCCGGATTACAGTTTGTTGTTCCCCAGGATGATAGGGAAAAATTGACATCTTGAAAGAGTTTCCCATTAAATTCCCATTAGGCAGACTGCCGAGGACCGTTGGAATGAGTGAAGATGAGTTTATTGCTATGTATGTAGGCTTTATGGATGTCTTGTTTGATGGCGTAATATAGAGCGTGATTTGTGGCTCCATCCTCTTGGTCTGAATCAATATATATTGAAGATTTAACTTCATTGACCGTAAGGACGGGAAATTGGCTAAGGGGAGAGCGAATGGTAAGATATAAGAAAGATGTCAATAAAGGAACAGAATGAACAGAGCAGAAAAGACAGCGTACAGAGCTGCATATGCATAAATAATCCTCATCAGATGGAAAATGCCTCCTCCTCCCTAAAATCAGCTCTCATAAATATTGTGTGAAGCAGCTGGTGAATGAAATGCATCCCCATCCAGGACCAGTGGGCCAGCATTACACAGTATGGATATCCTTTATCATTCAGGATCGGAAATCAATTGGAATGGATGTGAATGAAGTACAAAATGGAAGCAAACTCATGAAGAATGGTAACAAAAGCCAACCGACCGGGAGACGAGGAGGAGACGCATGGAAACGAGCAGAGGGTTCAGCGGTCGTATAAAGGGACAACATTAGGAGAAGAGTTTCCATCGGATAAAGAACCCTGGAAAATAAAAGAAAGGAAGGGAAGAGAGAAAGAGGGTAGAGAAGACGGAGCGGAAGGGCGCTGAGGGAAGAGCAGTCTCACAGGATAAATGGAATGAGGGTGAATGTCAGATGAGTGAATGAGTTCCCTCCTGTTAAACCATGAGGATAGTGTGGGATTTTAGAGATAGGATGTCTCGTCAATATTGGGCGAAGCCGTGAAAGCCCTGAAAGAGAGCGGGGAAAGGAGAGGATGTGAGGAGGAAGAGGGGAGGAAAAGAGGGGGAGTATGTAGGGACGTGGTTGGTGGAAGTCTTTTGCTTCGGGAACATCTGTTATATAGCTAGATGATGTTGATGTTGCATCTATCTATCTATCTATCTATCTATCTATCTATCTATCTATCTATCTATCTATCTATCTATCTATCTATCTATCTATCTATCTATCTATCTATCTATCTATCTCTCTATCTTCTAATTGCTCTCTCTCTCTCTGACCCTGTTTTTGTGTCTTTTGTCTTGATTGTGCGTATTATGAGCTGCATGTATGAATTGCTGTATATTACAGGAACACACACAAAGAGACACACATTGAGACATGCACACACACACACACGCACACACACACACACACACACACACACACACACACACACACACACACACACACACACACACACACACACACACACACACACACAAACAAAGACACGCAGGTTATAGTCAAAGTCAGTGAGCCATATAGATGCACCAACCCTGCCTGCCATACCCACTTAAACACGCATGGATGGAGAGAGTGAAAGAGAGAGAGAGGAGGGAGAGAGAGAGAGGGAGAGAGAGAGAGAGGGGGGGGGAGAGAGAGAGAGAGAGAGAGAGAGAGAGAGAGAGAGAGAGAGAGAGAGAGAGAGGAGGAGAGGGGGGAGAAGAGGAGAGAGAGAGAGAGAGAGAGAGAGAGAGAGAGAGAGAGAGAGAGAGAGAGAGAGAGAGAGAGAGAGAGAGAGAGAGAGAGAGAGAGAGAGGTAGAGATCAAAGATTGGAGGAATATGTTTAAAGGTGGGATAAAGGAAGGAATGGCGAGGGTGGGGGAGAGAAGGGTTTTGGGCATGGGGATGGGGAGAGATATAGATCAAGGTGCCGAGGATGATGGGAGCTTTTGATTGACTGATCCAACATCCAAGACCAGGACCTTGTGGTCTTGTAGACTGTATTTAACTGGGGAGGAGGGTGTTCTAGCATCTCTGTGGTTAAAAAGGGACAACGGTTCATCGTATGCAGTGTTAGCGTTTGGGTTTGGAGGATTTCTGGGTTCAAATGTAGGAGTCTGTCAACAGTGATGCAAGTGTGAATGGTAGATTTTGGTGAGGACCATGTTGCCTATATCTAGAAGATGGAACGTAATCATACTGTTGTTCATTCAGATCAATGGATCCATGTTGTTTGTAGTTTGAGAAATGCTTTTTGAATAAGGTCCACATTTTCTTAGCAAGGGACTACTTTGATTTCTGAATCTCGTTCTACAGATAAGTAATATTATTATCATCCTTTTATCGTTCTTTTTAAAGGTTTTTTTCAATTGCTTGAGCACGATTTTCAAAACAGGGCCATTTTTTTTACTACACACAATTAGCACAACCACACACACAATCAGCAGACACCTCAGACCCTTTGCAAAATGAAACACTCTTGTCAAAACTATACACAAATTTATCAAAAACATATTTTGTCACCATACAAAACACACACGCTTCAAATGACTTAATGCTGTCGAAATCAGTTAAACACTGCTGTTGTTTACCATTAAACACTTTGAGCAATTCTACTTCTCATTGATTAGAGTACTGTTTATGAAGTACACGGCCATCAAAACGTCCTTATGACAGATGCCGCTGTATGACTGCTAAGATTTGGCTGAACTGAAGTTTAGCCTCCCTCAGCATCAATCCATGGTTCAGGACATGGTCGGCTCAGTGTTGTGCAAATTTCATTTGCTAAATCAGGTCCTGTGTATATGTGTGCACGCAAGTTGGTGTGTAGGTTTGTGTGTAGGTTTGCATGTGTGTGTGTGTGTGTGTGTGTGTGTGTGTGTGTGTGTGTGTGTGTGTGTGTGTGTGTGTGTGTGTGTGTGTGTGTGTGTGTGTGTGTGTGTGTGTGTGTGTGTGTGTGTGTGTGTGTGTGTTTGCATACGAGTGTGTGCATGTGTGTAGCTGTGTGTCTAAATGTGTGTTTGCAAGCGTTTGTTTGAGTCTGTGTGTGTCTGTGTCTGTGTGTGTGCCTGCGAACATGTGTGTTTATCCCTGTACTGTGTGTATGGTATTTACTGTATATGGCTGGGGTTAACCCACAGCACACCTATTCCGAAGTGATTCCGTCCGTACAATATGTGTGATGTGCGCACATGTGTGCATGTGTGTGTGTGCAAGACTGTAAAACAGAAAATGTGCATGAGCTTGCCTTCCTGCCTCCCACCAAAGGTCAGTCAGAGGAAGAGAGCGAGACGGAGAGAGAGAGAGAGAGAGAGAGAGAGAGAGAGAGAGAGAGAGAGAGAGAGAGAGAGAGAGAGAGAGAGAGAGAGAGAGAGAGAGAGAGAGAGAGAGAGAGAGAGAGAGAGAGAGAGAGAGTGAGAGAAATTTGGTCCTCTATTTTGAACACGTTCTTCTCCTACTTCATGTCTTCCTCGTCCTCTTCTTCCAAATCTACATCTGGCTTGGCCTCCGCCTCTTCCTCTTCCTCTACCTTATTTTTCCCCACTGTGGATTCCCTCACTCTTCTTCTGACTTCTTCCATTTTGGTTACAGTAATGGCAGGTGAACTTACCTGCTGCATTTTTATAATGCTTGGACCTGATTAGAATGTTTACAATTAAGCAAGCATGTGTTTGCGTTACTGATGGCTGTGTTTAACCAGTTGGCTCATAAGTGTGGTCATTTGACAGTGAGTGCTTTGGAATTGCAAGGAAGTGTCATCCTGATATACGAATATGTCTAATGTATGCAAATCTGTTTAGTGTTTACCAAATCGTTGTGTGTATTGTTTTACAAAAAGTGTGAGGCTGACATTGTGCATAGGTGCACATCGTGTTCAAGGTTTTGCTTCTTGAGTGTAATCGTTTGATAATTGTGTGATACTTTATGCCATCGTAAAAAACTGTAAAATATGAAATTAAATAATCCCTATAACTGAGTCACCATTCCTTTTACCTGTCCCATCTGTCCTTTATTGTGTGTTTAGCCTTCTTTTAAATCTTTAAACATGTATTCTGTGTCTTCTTCAACTCCTGAACAGCGTTTTTCCCGGCTATTTTAACCCTTCAAGAGGCTCTGAATTATTCATTGGCCCAGCGCACATTGCTCAGCTAATAGGCCGGTCACAAGGCCATACACACGTAAATGAGGATAATCCAATTTAAATAGGTCCAATGCTTGTGTGTGTGTGTTTGTATGTCGATGTGTGTGTGTTCCTGTATGCGGTGCAGTGTTTCTCTGTGTGTCTGATTGTATGTATGTTTTTTTGGAGGGTAAGGGTCTCATTTTTAAAAACAAGGGGCGTTTTGTCCAACAAGAATGTGTGTGTGTATGTGTGTGCGTGTGTGTCTTTGTATTGTGTGTGTGTGTGTGTGTGTGTGTGTGTGTGTGTGTGTGTGTGTGTGTGTGTGTGTGTGTGTGTGTGTGTGTGTGTGTGTGTGTGTGTGTGTGTGTGTGTGTGTGTGTGTGGGTGTGTTTAAGCTGTTGAGTGCTGAGGGCTGCCAGGATTTGTAGCTGCGCTTCGACAATGATCCTTTCATCCAAGATCCATCTGTGTGTGTCGTTGTGTGTGTAGCGTTCAGCTGTGTGCGTGGTTCTTTGTGTGTGGTTGTGTGTGTGTGTTTGTGTGTGTGTGTGTGTGTGTGACGTGTATGAATGTGTGTGGTTGGATGTACATGCATCTATGTGTGTGTGTGTGTGTGTGTGTGTGTGTGTGTGTGTGTGTGTGTGTGTGTGTGTGTGCGTGTACGTGCGTGTGCGTGCGTGTATGTGTGTGTGTGTGTGTGTGTGTGTGTGTGTGTGTGTGTGTGTGTGCTGTGTGTGTGTGTGTGTGTGTGTGTGTGTGTGTGTGAAAGACCTGTGCTCCTAATATTTAGTTGCACATTTTGAGTAAACTTCGCTGGAAGCCAGCTGAACCAATACAGAATACAGACGTCTGCTCGCAGCTTTCCCTTCCAGCTTATCTTTTGTTTGTTTGTGTGTGTGTGTGTGTGTGTGTGTGTGTGTGTGTGTGTGTGTGTGTGTGTGTGTGTGTGTGTGTGTGTGTGTGTGTGTGTGTGTGTGTGTGTGTGTGTGTGTGTGTGTGTGTGTGTGTGTGTGTGTGTGTGTGTGTGTGTGTGTGTGTGTATGTTTGTTTGCAACTTGTGATTGTTGTTGAACGGGATTAAAGGGTCTAAAAGTGTTAAGTCGTCGTTGTCCCTGTGTTAACAGATGATGTTGATTTTCCCTTCCTCTCACTATATGTTGAAAATATGTTTCAGTCTTGGGATGGATACACAACTGAGAAGCTGCAGACGACCACCAACATATCTGGACCTCTGTCTGACTTCTTCTTCTGTAGAACACATTTAATAGCATAAATTGCCTCTAGTGCAATGTTTTAGCAATGCCAAACATTTGAATTAGGTTTAGGTGGAAAGTTCGCTTGTTAGTGGTAGATGGTTACATGACATGATGTATCTCATCTCCCTTCTCCCTGGTGGAGTCTACCTTACAGCACTTGCATCTGGCCTTTATGTTTGGGGAACTTTTAATGATTGTTTTTTGGATAGCATAGCTACCTAACATATCTAGAAAATATCCAACTATTTTCATAGTTGTTTTTCTTAATTGATCTTCATAGTATTACTCTCTTAATGTATTTTTTACATGAGGAGATTCATTTGTTTAGTAACGATGAGGGGGTCTTCTGAAGCTGCAGTAGCAGCTTGAGTCCTCTTCAGTTCAGAGGTGAGGGGCTCCTTTCCGAGGTAAAGACGAGGTCTGGACCCTTGTAGCTCACCTGCAATCACAGATATCTGATCAACATCATCCAGCATCCATCATAACACCAATGACCATACCAATTATTTCAAGAAAGACAAAAATAGTATTCAATACGAGTATCATCTTTAACCTGCCACACTTCCATCCACTAAGTTTTGCTCTTTACAAAGCAATGCTATTTGTACTGCGTTGAAACCTTCCCACTGGTACTCTGGTACACAACCCCTAAGTGTGATGGCAATAAGTTGGTAATTGTTTCAGTTCATCACACGGGCAATAGCTGTGGTGTCCTCAAGGTGTTGTTCTCTGAATTGAAGGTCATGCATGAAAGGAAATGGCAGGAAAATACATTCTCTCCTTCCTCAGCACTGGAGGAGAGAGTCAAGTGATACAAAAAGCATTTTTTCTGAAATCGTTTGATAGGAAACTCTAAATCGAGCTCTAAATACAAACAGAAATGATATGAATTAGAATTAATAGGTGATGAAGAGAAACTTATTTTTAGGACACGTCGGCCAGTGAAATATTTGATTTAATATTAGAGCATGATCATGGGAAAGTACAGGCAGCAAAATTCCCAAGGATACATTCAGTGAGACAATGGGTGACCACGATTCTTAAAGGGAAAAGTTTGTAATGTAAATGGTAAATGGACTGCATTTATATAGCGCTTTTATCCAAAGCGCTTGACAATATTGCCTGATATTCACCCATTCATGCACACATCGACAGAGTCGATGTGTCAGTGTCAACCAAGCAAGGCGAAAGCCAGCTAGTCGGGACCAGTTCAGGTTAGGTGCCTTGCTTAGAGATACCTCGTCACTCAGCTAGGAGCAGCCGGGGATCCAACAAGAAACCTTGCGGTTACCGGCCAACCCACTCTACCTCCTGAGCTACAAAAGTAACAAAGGTGAGTGGGAGTGACCATCGTCCAGGGTTTAGGATTGGCGGGAGAGGCCAATACGCTATGGGGGAAGTGGACATGTCTGCAAGTCTGCAAGCAAGACTGAAACACAGTTAAAGGAATCTACTGAATGTACTAATATAATTCCTTCTAATGTGAATGTGAAATAATATGTAAATCAACATTCATATAAACATACATATTAACTTATAATATCCACCTAAAATACACCAGATTACACCAGTACCTATTTATATCTGCTCTATGCAAAAACTATTTAGATGTGTTTAAGAAGTAGTATATGTTGAGAACTGAGATTACCAGGAGGTACCAATCTGAAGAGAGAGAGAATAGCCCCTCCCTCTCTGCTCATTCCCTTAGTTTATCTACTCTGTGCACACATGTGATTGACAGACTAGATGGATTCCCTGAAACAATCGCTGTAGAGATGCCCTGATGGGTGAGAAATAAGCTGGGAGTGGTTTAAATCTCTCTTCAGTGTCACACGGATGAGGCCCAGTCCACCTGCACCAGGTCATCTCACAGAGCGTTTCAATCCTGATGTAAGCCTTCCTTGTATCATGTGCCTAAATTACATATTTTAGCTGTTCAAGGAACTCGACCACAGAACCATCAGTCTGTATCGTGAGCCGTTCTGCTAAACTGCTAACAGCACGGTGTAACCAATTTCAGATGCAGCAGAAATCATGCATCCATGTGTTCTAGAGGTAACCTTCTGGAACCATCCACGTGTCCTAAAGGTAACCCTTCTGTCTGGCAACATCCATGTGTTCTAGAGGTAACCCTCCCATCTGGAAACATCCACGTGTTCTAGAGGTAACCTTCTGGCAACCATCCACGTGTTCTAGAGGTAACCCTTCCCATCTGGAAACATCCACGTGTTCTAGAGGTAACCTTCTGGAACCATCCACGTGTTCTAGAGGTAACCTTCCCATCTGGAAACATCCACGTGTTCTAGAGGTAACCTTCTGGAAACATCCAGGTGTTCTAGAGGTAACTCTCTGATGCGTTCAGATGTCTTCAGTCTTACAGGGCTTTAACGTCACACATGGGTGGGTCTCGCCAGAGCTGTGAGTTGGTTTTGGTAAACGCAGGTTGGCTTTTAGAAGGACAGCACATTGGGGCCGGGCTGGTCAATTGTCTGTGTGTGTGTGTGTGTGTGTGTGTGTGTGTGTGTGTGTGTGTGTGTGTGTGTGTGTGTGTGTGTGTGTGTGTGTGTGTGTGTGTGTGTGTGTGTGTGTGTGTGTGTGTGTGTGTGTGTGTGTGACACACACACATAAACACATAAACACACACACAAACACACACACACACACAGACCCAGTCAGCAGATGAGCCATGTGTGATGTCGATGTGTGGCCTGTGTTAACGGTCCATTCTATGGCCTACCCTGGGTCGTTCTTTCTCTCCCCGGCCAGTTTTCTCCTGAGCCCGGCTTGTGGAACGGCTGCAGCTCGGCTCATGGAGGACCTACAGGGATTCCAACCTTTAAAGGCTTTCCTATGTGTTTTAATGTGTAGCTGTGTCTTTTTGACCAGGCAGAGACTCAGACTGGAGTGGATACAGGTCCTCATGGCTGCTACGAATCCGTTGGTCAAATTAAACAGATGAGGAGTCTGCCTCCCCGGTCTTAACGCTGCAACAGTTTGCACTGCAGCCATGTAGGCAAAGGGCTTTTATTTTGAAACTCTCCCCTGTCACTGTTTTGGGGCCAGATACAGAGAGCTGTCTGGATGCTTCTGTCATTCTTTTCTTTGTTCCTCTGAAGCTCTTTCTGAATGAGCCAGTCAGAGAGACAGTGGGGTAGGGGAGAGGAGTCACATGACCCTGAGGATGTGCTCACACCCCGGCCTACTGAAGTGGATTAGAGAGAATAAGAGGAGAGAGTACGAGGGAGAGAGAGGAGAGAGAGAGAGAGAGAGAGAGAGAGAGAGAGAGAGAGAGAGAGAGAGAGAGAGAGAGAGAGAGAGAGAGAGAGAGAGAGAGAGAGAGAGAGAGAGAGAGAGAGAGAGAGAAAGTTAAAGCTTTACTGATCAAGTATTGCATGTTAATGTCATCATGCTCACTTTGGCACACAGGTGATGAGTCTGCTGTCTGGATCTGTGTATTTGCGTGTGTATGTGTGTGTGTGTGTGTGTGTGTGTGTGTGTGTGTGTGTGTGTGTGTGTGTGTGTGTGTGTGTGTGTGTGTGTGTGTGTGTGTGTGTGTGTGTGTGTGTGTGTGTGTGTGTGTGTTTGTGTGTGTGTGTGAGTCTTTGTGAGTGCGTGAGCATGTGTGCGTGTGAGTCTGTGTGTGTGTTTGTGTGTGTGTTTCTGTCTATGTGCATGTAAGCATGTGTGCGTGTGTCTTTGAAAAAAAACAGACTGAGCAGGCTCGTACAACACATTTCATGAACTACTTTTCACCTGCTATTGAGTCAGTGGCTGTTTGTGTGTTTCTGTCTGTGTGTGTGTGTGTGTGTGTGTGTGTGTGTGTGTGTGTGTGTGTGTGTGTGTGTGTGTGTGTGTGTGTGTGTGTGTGTGTGTGTGTGTGTGTGTGTGTGTGTGTGTGTGCGCGTGTTTGTGTGTGTGTGTGTCTGTGTGTGTTTGTGTGTGTGTGGGCCGCATAAGGAACTGCTGATGTCTGTCGTTTGGTGTCCTTGGAGAACTCATCAACGTCGATGCCTCTCTATCTTTACATCCTCCTCCCTCCTTCCCTCCCATTCTCTCCCACTCTCACCCTTACATCCTCTCCTCACAATTTTGCAAGCCTCAATACTCTCTCTCTCTCTCTCTCTCTCTCTCTCTCTCTCTCTCTCCTTCCTCTCTCTCCTCTCTCTCTCACTCTCCTCTCTCTCTCTCTCTCTCTCTCTCTCTCTCTCTCTCTCTCACACACACACACACACATAGTTCCCCTCTGTTGCCCAGGGGTCTGTTTAGGCCGGATCTGTGACATATTCCGCTGCGCGTTGTTGTAGCAGCAGCAGTAACAACAGGCAGATGGGGCCATTCATCAGCAGACAAGCTACTGCTAGCAGGGGGGGTCAGTTTCTTTCTCTGTCTCTCTCTCTCTCTCTCTCTCTCTCTCTCTCTCTCTCTCTCTCTCTCTCTCTCTCTCTGTGTCTGTGTGTGTGTGTGTGTGTGTGTGTGTGTGTGTGTGTGTGTGTGTGTGTGTGTGTGTGTGTGTGTGTGTGTGTGTGTCTCTCTCTTCTCTCTCTCTCTCTCTCTCTCTCTCTCTCTCTCTCTCTCTCTCTCTCTCTCTCTCTCTCTCTCTCTCTCT
>OLKM01002460.1:44098-68224 GCA_900291075.1 Melanogrammus aeglefinus
CCCCTCTGTCCTATGTATCGCTGTGTTTCACTGGTCTATCTAAGTCAACGTGTTAACGCTAATGTCTTTCGACGTTTCCACATTGTCGGCCACAAACTCAATTAATCACACCAAGTTATTTTCCCTGTGTGTGTGTTTGTGCATTTGTGTATGTGTTTGTGTGTGTGGATACGTGTGAGTGTGTGTGTGACATATGCATGTGTGTGTTTGTGTGTGTGAGTGTGTGTGTACGTGCTTGTGTGTGTGTGTTTGTGTGTGTTAGTGTGGTGAGGCCTCCATCATTTAGAGTTGCTCTAAATTCATTTGGTTGAACCCTCTCCTACTGTTTGAAGTGTGTCAAACGATCCATCACAATCCAATGTTTGTGTTTTGTTATATTGCCAGAGATTCTTCTGCTCTTCAAGTCGTTTCCTTGTGCAAAACAGGCAATCTGGATCAAGAAGAGAGTATGTGATGGTGTATTCTGTAACACATAAGGACATCAACGTCTGCTTTTCTCTCTCTCTCTCTCTCTCTCTCTCTCTCTCTCTCTCTCTCTCTCTCTCTCTCTCTCTCTCTCTCCTCTCTCTCTCTCTCTCTCTCTCTCTCTCTCTCTCTCTCTCTCTCTCTCTCTCTCTCTCTCTCTGGAGCAGTTTTCTTATGTGACCATTTTGTTACTGTATAAAAAAAAACATACGACTATTAGATGGATACTACCCCCCACTACTAATATACCTAAATTGTGGTCTGCACCCAAAGGTGCCGCTATTTAAAAAAAATATGAACTAGCCTTATTTGTCCTTACGAGATTGACCTGGACTCAAAATTCTTTCATCATATTAAAATCAGATGCATCGTTTTCATCCTGGTCTTCTGCTCTACTTTACTTTTCCCACAATTTCATAGAAAAGCCAAAGTCCACAGTCTCAACCCGTTTCGCCTATGTGACCACTTTGTTATTGTATAACTATCATACGGCTATCATTAGGTGGATACCATTAACAGTGCAAATTTTCAGATCTGTACTCTTTTAAGAAAGCCCTTCATTTTCTGAATGAGGCTTCATGCAGTGCAGGAATGTCAGTGGCTCAATGGGATAATATCTTGTACTGGTGATCCTCAGGTTGAGTGTTTGAATCCAGATTCAACCATTTTGAACATGGTGAACATGACATTCTGTCATTACCATTCATTTAAGAAACACAACAGCACCTGAAATTCATTAGGCAATCAACATTCCTGCTCAATAGTTTCCAAGAATCTGACTGCCAAGACACAGTATGGCATTAAGGGGAACTTCTTCGTTAACCATTTTTCCTTCATAATGAACTCTGTCATATTAATGTTTCTCCAATTAGTGTTCTTGACAACAAATGCTTAATCTCCCCAGAATTTCAAAGATTTTTCAGGTAGGCCTATTTTCTTTTAAGAAAGCCTTCAATTCATTTGAGAAATGTTTGCTTCTGGAGTTTTTTGGATGTTGTGTGCTTATCAATAGAGATTTTTCACCATGTGAAAGAGAGGCTATATTTCAGGTTTGTCAGTGGCTAAATAGGATAATGCCTTGTGCCACTTGTTCCATTTGCTTCTGTGTGTTTCTATCTGAGCTCAAGTCTGAACCTATGGTGACTGTAAGCCCAGATTCCAGCCAAGAACCAACACCACCTGACTTCTTCAACAGCCGTCTGTAGTTTAGGGGTATAGAGCTCACCTAGGCTGCTCTCTGATTACACACTAAGCCCTCATACTGACGTGGCAGTTTGACTGTGTGGTAGATCAGCTCCCCATATGAACATGCTTTCATTATTTACCACTTCCAATTCTTGAAACTGTTTTAATTATCAATTAAACAGTTTGACAACATTGACATTGCTTGAACATGCAAGCAATGTCCATGAAATATGGGCTTTCCATTCGTAAAAAGGTGAAAGGACACCTTTCTATCATGTCATACTGACAGGTGATCTTGAACCAAAGCATCAAAGCAGCACAAGTCGATTATTTACTGGGTCAGTTCTCTACCTCACTAGGAGAACGCGTTGGAAATAGACAGACATGCCTATTTCATGATTCATGTCTATAGACTGCTTGCCTGCCAAAGTGTAGTTTGTATCAAAAGTTACAGTGCACTTTGATTAACTTACATTTAAAGGAAAAGATAAAAGAAATCAAACCAAAAGTAAAAAGATCAAATTGTAAAAGAGCATGGTTTTGGTTCAAAGTGACAGTGTTCAGCTAAGCATCCTCTCAGTCCAGGAAATTAAATGGGAAAGAGAGATGATTTTGGTTGCTGCAGCAGACGTACCTCTATAGCTACACCAAATGTGTTGTTTGAGAACAGGCTGTGTGAGCCCAGATGTCCCATCCACTGCTTGTTGTTTTAGTGCATTTAGCGTCTACGTCCTGAGGTGAAGGTGAAAGTGTCCACAGATCCTCCTGGCCTCGGATTATGGAGTTTGAATACAATTGTTCAGCTGCAAACTGTTTGGGTTTCAAGGAGGAATTATAGACACTTGTTATTTTTTGTTTTGCTTTTTTTTTGGTGAAACCTGTGTTTCACCAAAAGTAATAAGTTATAATTTCAGGATGACCAAAATACAGAGGAAGAGGAAGGGAGAAGAAGTGAGGAAGAAACCCTAATGTACTTCTCATTTTTGCAAGCAGTCGGTACATGGCAGACATGGCTTTTCCACAGTAAATGCACTCTTTGACTTCTCTGCGAGTGAGTCAGACAGTTCTGGTCAGACAGGGAAGTTGACGGCGGTGGTGGTGTGGGGTGGAGGGTGAGCAGTCGTGTGGGTGGCACACAGCTAAATATACACCTCAGCAGAGCAGTCTATCTGTGTCCATACCACCGGGGTGGATTGCGACTGATTTTTAAAACCAATTGCATGCGTGAATGATGTATTGACCACAATGTTGGAGATATGAGGACATCCCAGTCTTCTAAAACATGCACAAATGCACACACACACACACACACACAGACACACACACACACACACACACACACACACACACACACACACACACACACACACACACACACACACACACACACACACACACACACACACACACACACACACACACACACACACACACACACACACACACAAATCTTAATTCTTTATTTGAATCCACCAATCCCATTACAAAAGACAGGATTCAAATATTTAAAAGATGAGATAGGTCTTTGTTCAATGGTACAAAAAATATCTACAAAAAACATTGATTCTCATTGGGTGAGAAAATAAGTACAAATGTGTTTGTTTGTATTTTAATACAAACAAACACATTTGTACTTATTTCATTTTGTAAAGACTTCTGATCAGATATTAAAGAGATTTATCTCTTTAATATCTGATCAGAAGTGTGTCTAGTATTAGGAAATTGTACATTTTCACATGAATTGGTCTAGACAAAAAAATATACATGTTTGTCTTTATGTGCCATAAAACTAAAAACACAGACTGAAAACAGTCAAGTAAGAGCTTATGCCTTTTGGAATACTAACAGTGCTCATTTGCACTCAACTTGTAACAAAATTCAACCAACATAAACAAAATAAATAAGTATTCTGTAAAGATAACAACACAACTAACAACTTTGGCAAATTAACAATTTCTGTGCTGCTTGATTGACTTGCGTCGCTAGTTAGTGGTAGTGTATCAAACACGCGACAATCCTGCAAATGAATTGCATGCTGTGTAGCCAAATGTTTCAGCATATTTGAGGTAGTTCCCCCCTTTGATGAAATGGAAACTTTACAATGTTTCAAGTGGCAATATTGTCGTCTATTCGCGTGAAATACAACCAAGCATTAGAGCGCTTCTTCCTCGGCGGCGCCATGTTTGCTGCGTTCTGAACCAAAACAAAGCAGCGTGTGTGTGTGACATCATGACGCATTTGCCGCGACCGGAACCGATATGCGGAATCGTTAAGCAGGCTTGCTAATGATTCCAAGGAATCGGTTGACTCGGCACCGGTTCTGAACAATAACCGGTTCTCGATTCCCATCCCTACTGCTGATATGGAGCAGAACTTTGCTAATTGTTTAGATTCTCTGCTGGAGAGCCCTGCCAGCCTTAACCACATGCCACTAAATACAGCGCGTCTCCCAAAGAAAAAAAAGACCAGGGGCCTCATGTACTAAGGTTGCGTACGCACAAAAACGTGGCGTACGTCCTTTTCCACGCTCACGTTCAGATGTACAAAACGTGAAATGACCGTAAAAATGTGCGGTCCCCACGCCAGCTCCAGAGCTGTCGTACGCACGTTTCTACAGCTATTGTTCCTTTGGCGACACTTAGAGGTGACGCTGGGAAACTGGGAAAAAATGTGAAAACAATGACTCATCAGAGTGATTTGCACATCAGAGACACACTAATGAACAATTAACACACCTTGCAATTATATGGGTGGCTATAAAAGCATGCGCAATGGATGAAGAAAATTGTTTTAAAAATGGCAGCGTTAGCGTTGTTAGAGGACATCGCAAATGGTCAAATCCGAAGGGAACGTATATTTAGGGAACGCGAGGACTTGCTCGCAAATGATGATGATTGGCTCATGAGCCGATTTCGTTTCCCCAGGCCAGTATTACTGGAGCTGTGCGCAGAGCTGAGGCCGGCCCTAGAGCGCCACACAGCCAGGAGCCAGGGGTTGTCCGTGCCCTCTCCTTGCTTGTCTTATTCAAAAAAAAAAAATTTAAAGTGTTAATAAACACGAGTCAAAGTCTTTTAATAATCCTGGCATCTTTACGCACGACTTATGTGTATTGTAAGCAGCCAATTGTATGACCAGTATAATTACAGCATTTATGACTTCAGCATATTTACCTTGGGGATGATCGGTGTCCCCTTCATGGGCTCCCACCACTCCGGTGAGAGTTGTATCACCGACCAAAGCGGCCACTCTCAAATCGAAGGGGGAGAGTTCCCCCACTGCCGTCCCCCCACCTGTTGCGGTCACGCTTCGGCGGTGGGCAGAAACCCTCCGCTTCACCTCCACCTTGAGGTCTGACCACTTTTTTTTAATTTCAGAGTGTGTGCGCTGCTGAGACCCCACTGCATTGACGGCCTCGCAAACACGCTCCCACTCACTTCTCTTTGTTTTGGTATTTATCCCTGTTGACAGGGTTCCAAATAGCATATGCTTGCGCATTTCTACCTCGTGGAGCAAAATCTCGAGCTCGGACTCCGTGAAGTTTCATTTTTTGCCTCTGTTCATGGTGCCAGGTGATCGGATTAAGAGGTGAATCTCAGGTCCAGAGGCCTATTTACATAAAATTGCATATTTAAATGAGGGCGTGGACAGGGAGGAGTTTGGCACCTCGGCATGTGCGCTCAATTCCACGTTGATCGAGATGTACAAAAGAAACGTGCTTGGATCCATGCGTTCGCACACTTTGATACATCTGAATTTATTTGTGCGTAAGACAGTTTCTGGGTTTTGGCGTACGCCAAGTTTCAGTAGGAAATCCACGCAAGTCTTAGTACATGAGGCTCCAGGCGTTACTAAATATCCGTGCGAAGCTTGGGAGCTAATAAAGTTAGCAACGCCTGGTCAAGATGTTATCCCCAGGCTCTCGACCTTTTCACTTTTACATCGAGCGCGACATTTTAAATTCATTCCACCTCTGCAATGTTTAAATATATTATTCATATAGCACTATGGCTCATGTAACAAATATTCCCCAAATCCCTCGTCGATATAGCAATCCAGAAAATCCTCAATTGGAGGAAGAGAACTGGCTAAGTGCAGGGTATCAAATATTAGTTTCTAGTGCTATTCTGCTAATATCCAAATTCAAGCAGGCGTTACTCAATTCGATAAATAAAACACACAGGAAGCCCAAATAGTAGTTTTCTGCTAATATCCAAATTCAAGCAGGCGTTACTCAATTCGATAAATAAAACACACAGGAAGCCCAAATAGTAGTTTCCAGTACTTTTCGGCGCGTCACAGGAAGTCCAAATAGTAGTTTCCAGTACTATTCGGCTTTGGAGACGCGCTGTACTGGCATATGCGTTAACCCACTGAAAACACGGTTGTGGACATGCCCCAAGCTGTAAACACTATTAGCCCCAAAAATAAACACTATTAGCTTGCATTGGTAACCTAGGTCCCTTAGTATATCCAGAATGGGCTGGTATTTAACGATTTTATCATTGAAAGCACTTTCCATGTACAGATCAAACACACAGATCTCAAGTAAGAGCACTTCTACCCTTCTGTCTCTGTTTAAAAACACAAAATCAGGGGTATTTGGGATGTTATGCATCACATCAATAGAGCTGTTAAACCATTCCGGCATGATGCGTGAATGTTTGTTCATGGTCACATTTTCTAGAAATACTTCTTCAACATTGCTGGAAATCAGATCGACAAGTCGGTCATGGCGTGCAATATACAGCCTTTGGCGCCCCCCACAAATATGGCGCCCCGGGCGGCTACCTGGTTCTCCCATACCTAAAACCGCCACTGGCCAGAGTGCATTATACACTGCCGTTGGTGGTGTACAGGGTACCATAATGCCAGATTGTATTTGGTAGGTAGCACCTGCAGCCTACCTTTGGTAGTGAAACAAAGGATGTCTTCCCCAACAGCGGCATTTCTGTACATGGAGTGGGAAGCAGAGTGGTCGGCAAAGTCTAGGCATGCTTAGCTGCATTCTAAGTCCAGTCCAGTGTGGTTTGGTCTCTGTTTGTTTTATGCTAATAAGGAATCTCCTTGCTGTTGTGTTCTGTAGTATGTGTTGTGCCTCGTTGTGGTAAGCAGTAGCCTCTGCGGTTACAGATGGGTCTGGTAACAACTGCATCAGATGCCTGTGGTGATGTGTGTGAGTTGTGTTGTGTCCATTCCAGTATGACTGTCATTCTGTTACACAGATCATTTAGGTCCGGCCAGTCCGATCGAACTCCAAAGCCTGTGCCTTGTATGTCAAGTTTCCCGTTGCTTTTCCTCCCAAAGCCTAGGAAGCTGTCCTGGCCTGCTTTGGCCAGTGGGACCTTTCTCTTCCATCCTCTTTCTGGCAAGCTCTCTGACAGTGGCATCATCATTGTTGAGCATGCTGATGAGGTGTGTCAGCCTGGTAGCAGTGTATACCCATTCCATGTTTGGGACAGCCAGCCCCCTCTCTTTATGTGAGAGGAAAATGAGATCCCGGGTAGAAAGTGTGAGTTCAGCCCTAGCCATTTTCTGACAGCCTGGACTGTTTTATTGTTCTGTTTTATTGTTCAAGACATTTTGCAGGATGTGGTCGTTTGCATAGAGGTGTTGTACCTTTGCCAGGGCCACCTCTCTGATAGCATCCAGTTTCATGACTACAGGGAGTGGGGAGGAATCAAGTAGATAGATTCTGTTCTTATAGGCACAACATAGCTCCTGTGCCTGCTCCCCCCACTCAGCCGCAATGTTGATGTTATGGCCAAGACAGGTGTATGACTTGTGGCGTGAGTAGACCCTGATAGGCTGTCCCATTATTGTGAAGGAGGGCGGTTTGTCAGATTTGGCTTCATACCAGCGGTGGCCACCGCTGTGTCGCTCATAAAGAGCTGCACACTTGGTGTGCTTCACTTCCAGCTTTGACCAGTGAAGAAATTCATCTGTTCTGGCCACCATGTTGTGTATGACACTCTTGTCTCTGGAGGACACCTCGATAACGTCAGCGTAACCCTGAACAGGGTTTGGGGATCTGATATCCGGTGGTGCACACTGACAGAGCCACTTGAGCCACTGGTTAATGGCAAGGATGAAGTTCATCGCACTCCAGGGGCAGCCTCTTTCAATCCCAACCTGGAGCAGAATGTGCTCTGTGAGTTGGTGTCCACAGATCACCTGCAGAAAAGATCCCTTATATACAGGTCATACAATTTGAATATTGTGGAAAAGTTCATTTATATCAGTAATTCAACTTAAAAGGCCAAACGTATGCATTATGTAGGCTCATTACATGCAAAGTGAGATATTTCAAGCCTTTATTTGTTATCAATTTTGAAGATTATTGCTAACATTTTTTGAAAACCCCAAATTCAAAATCTCAGAAAATTAGAATATTGTGAAAAGGCTCAAAGTGTCAAATTCTAATCAGCTAATTAATCCAAAACACCGGAAATGAGTTCCTGAGCCTTTAAATGGTCTCTCAGCCTGTTTCAGTAGGATTCACAATCATGGGGAAGACTGCTGACCTGACAGTTGTGCAGAAAACCATCATTGACAGCCTCAAGACTCACAAGACGGTAATTGCAAAAGAAGTTGGATGTTCGCAAAGTGTTGTATCAAAGCAAATTAATGGTAAGTAAAGTGGAACAAGCAGCAGGGATGACCGCAGCCTGGAGAGAATTGTGCGCAAAAGACCTTTCAAAAGTGTTGGAGAGCTTCACAAGGACTGGACTGAGGCTGGGGTGAGTGCATCAAGAGCCACCGCACACAGACAAATCTGTGAAATGGGCTTTAAATGTCATATTCCTCTTGTCAAGCCGCTCCTGAACAAAAAACAACGTCAGAAGCGTCTTACCTGGGCTAAAGAAAAAAAATAACTGGTCTGTTGTTCAATGGTCCAAAGTCCTCTTTTCGGATGAGAGCAAATTTTGCATCTCATTTGGAAACCAATGTCCCAGAGTCTGGAGAAAGATTGGAGAGGCACAGAATGCAAGATGCTTGAAGTCCAGTGTAAAGTTTCCACAGTCTGTGTTGGTTTGGGGAGCCATGTCATCTGCTGGTGTTGGTCCACTGTGCTTTATTAAGACCAGAGTCAACGCAGCCATCTACCAGGACATTTTAGAGCACTTCATGCTGTCTTTAGATGCTGACTTCATTTTCCAGCAGGACTTGGCACCTGCCCACACAAAACTACAAAAACCTGGTTCAATGACCATGGGATTACTGTCCTTGATTGG
The DNA here is from genome assembly GCA_900291075.1 of Melanogrammus aeglefinus. Classification (NCBI taxonomy): domain Eukaryota; kingdom Metazoa; phylum Chordata; class Actinopteri; order Gadiformes; family Gadidae; genus Melanogrammus; species Melanogrammus aeglefinus. The sequence goes on from OLKM01002460.1 coordinate 52,981, forward strand.
CCAGCAAACTCGCCTGACCTGAACCCCATAGAGAGATCTATGGGGCATTGCCAAGAGAAAGATGAAAGACATGAGGCCGAACAATGCCAAAGAGCTGAAGGCCGCTATTGAAGCATCCTGGTCATCCATAACACCTCAGCAGTGCCACAGGCTGATAGCATCCATGCCACGCCGCATTAAGGCAGTAATTCATGCAAAAAGGGGCCCAAACCAAGTACTGAGTACATATGCATGATTATGCTTTTCAAAAGGCGAACATTTCTTAATTTAAAATCCTTTTTTATTGATTTCATGTAGTATTCTAATTTTCTGAGATTTTGAATTTTGGGTTTTCATAAACTGTAAACCATAATCTTCAAAATTATAACAAATAAAGGCTTGGAATATCTAATTTTGCATGTTATGAGTCAATATAATGTATTAGTATGACCTTTTAAGTTGAATTACTGAATTAAATGAACTTTTTCACGATATTCTAATTTTCTGAGTATGACCTGTGCATCCGTTATGGTCTACAAAGGGCTGAGATAGATGGATCTCCTCCATTGCATTCAGCATAATTTTGTGGGATAGTGTTCGAGAGGAATCTCTAAAATCTAGGAATACAGTATAAAGTTGACCATGATTCATGTTTAAAATCATCAATTCCAGTTTTAAGGCAGAACACATGCTCGTTCATACCCTGTTGGTCTATGTAAGCTTTTTGTTTGGGTGAGAGGATGCCTGTTTTCACAAGCCATGGGAGGATACGGCCAAGCAGACATTTCATAAAGATTTTGTAGGCAGTGGGAATGAGAGAGAAATCTCTCCATGTGGATGGGTCACTTGGAATGTTGTCTTTCTTAGGTATTCTATGGAGAGGGTCCCCTTCCATGATCCTGGCACCTTCCCATTAATCTAACAGGTGTTAAACAAATATGTTAGTATTTGGGTGGACTGGGGTTTTCTGGCTTTGATGGTCTCATATGTCACCCCATCTTATCCACTGGCACTGTTATTTGGCAGGTGAGAAATAACTTTACCTACTTCTTCAAAAGTGAATTTAGCAGTGGATGGATAATGATGGATGGATAACTGACTCTATGCTTGTGGACCAAGGGGGCGGGGTCAGCGTTTGGATCGGGGGTGATTGACATTTAGCCATATATACTTTTAAACGTCAGTAGTATCATTGATCAACTGTTTCTCAATCCAGGAAGTAATGGAAGCTGTGAACTCCGTTGGATATTTATCGCTCAATGGAAACTTGTGTTAAAAGTGGTAATCCAAACTCTTTCCCGTTGTTATTTCCTGTGCGGAATATTCCATTTTTGAAGAATACTCCTGGTTAGGATTGATGCCACTTTACTCCACTTCGCTGGATCGCAGGAGCAGGCAAAGTAAGCTCTTTCTTGGAGTAGTTTGGAATCCAATGAGTTCCTGAATTGTCTTTCATGAGTCTCGAACATTGTCCATTCATGGCATTGAAGTTGGCCCACGTAGTTGTTAAAATCGATGGGGGGGGCTTCACCGCACGATGGTGGTTGCGGGACGGGGTCGGTTTGCCTCAGTTGTTTGTAGATGCGGCCGCTGGCCAGGGCTTTTTTGAAGGTGACCCGTAGCACTGTCACTAGGCACATGTTAGGTACTAATGTCTAAAGCATATCTTTCTCGGCTGCATTAAAGGTTGGGTATGGAATTCTCTTTTTTGGCCATTTTTGCAAAATTACTTGAAATCATTATCATAATCCACTTACAGCCAATGAGTTAGAAGTACTGACATGAAAATTAAGCAAGTCAATCATCTGTGAAACGTGCAGGGCTCGGAAAACTCCAGCCAATGATTTCCAGAACCACCGAGTGGCAGTGGACAGTAAGTACGTCAATCAAACGGTCGTACTGCACTCCCCCCGCGCGTTACCCATTTGTGCACGTACTCAAAGCTTGTGACCCAGAGCAAGATTCTGTTCTATTTCATGTAGGCTACGCCATCTAGGCTTCGCCTTATGAAAATTTTCAACTATGCACCAATCAACGTGGGCACCGCCCACATTTCCCACAGCACGTGTATATAAGGCGGCGCAAACCGCCGCTCATTCTCCCTTTTCTTTCAGCATTTTAACTGATCAAGCTTAAAACGAAGAAATTATCTCTTTTTCCCCCTCCCAGGCTACAGGACCAAGCGGCAAGCACGGCTCTGGCAGCAGAGGTGGCCCATCCCTTGGAGATGGGGGCCATCACTGTTGTTGTCCCCCCCCCCCCCCGACGAGTTACACCTCGGGTTTTACTCCCGATACTTCCTGGTTTACATGAAGTCAGGGGAGAAGAGACCTATTCTGGATCTTCGCGTGTTCAACTGATTTGTTGCCGCGAGGAAATTGAGAATGCTCACTATCAGAGTGCTGCTCCGATGTGTGAGAGAGGGCGACTGGTTCACATCCCTGTATCTCAAGGATGCTAACTTCCACGTCCCTGCTCGGCAGGCGCACAGGAAGTTTCTCTGTTTTGCCTTTATTGGGGTGGCCATCACTGACTGCACCAACGTGGAAGGCTGGGCTGATACTCAGGCGAGGGGGAGCCCTCGCCTGGAGCCTAGCAGCGACTTTTCCGAAGTGTGTGGAGACCGGCGTTGGGACCGCTCAGGTGTCAGGAAAAGAGGGTTCTCTTCTACCTCGACGACCTACTTATTCTGAGCGACTCAGGAGGAAGCTGCGAGAAGGGTCACCATGACGGTGATAAACCATCTCTCTTTCCTGGGTTTTGCCATCAACTGGGAGAAGAGCTTATAGTAGATAGTCTACGAGATGCTTTGCCTTGACTCAGCCACCATGACAGTGATGCTCTCGCCTCCTCGGCGAGACGCCATCCTGTTGGCACTTTTCCGCTTTTGCGTTTCTTAGAAACGTGACCGCGCTGTCCACCATGCGCCTGTTAGGGCTGATGGCAGCCGCCCATCCCATGCTTCCCCTGGGCCTGCTCTTTATGCGCAGATTCCAGCAGTGGTTTGCTCGCCAACGGTTGGACCCCGTGCAACATAAGCTCAGGGTGCTCCTCCTACCCCATTCGGTGTCACCAGACCTGGAATATTGGGGAACCCCCCACCGCCCTTCTCAGGGGTGTTCCCCGGAGCAGAGTGACGTCCTACGATGTGGTCTTCACGGATGCCTCGTTGACGGGTTGGAGAGGAACGTGCCTCTCTCACTCAGTAGGAGGCGAGTGGTGCACGCCCTCTACAGTCCACATAAATGTGCTGGAACTCGTCTCTGTGAGGAAAGTGCTGTTGCTTTTCTTTCACCTGGGATGTGGCCGCTATGTTCTGATCAGGACAGACAGTGTGTCAGTGGCGGCATACATAAACAAACAGGGGGGAGTGCGCTCCTCTGCTCTCCACCAAAAGGCGGTCGAGCTCTGGCTTTGGGCTCATCATCACTATCTCCTCAGTCTGAGAGACCTGCATGTCGTGGGCGCACAGAACTTCGGGGCGGACCTCATGTCTTGCGGTGGTCCCCGCCGCGACGAGTGGCGGTTACATCCCGACATTGTCAGACTGATCTGGCAGAGGTTCGGGACGGCTCAGGTGGACCTGTTCGCGTGCAGGGAGAACACACACTGCAGGTGGTGGTTCTCTCTCAACCCTCGGGATCTTCCCCCGTTGGGGGTGGATGCGTTGGCGCACACACCTTGGCCGCGGGTTCTCCTGTATGCGTTCCCTCCGCTCCAGCTGATCCTTCCTCTTCTGGAACGGGTCAGACAGGAGAAATTGTCCCTGATTATAGTGGCTCCGGAGAACCGCTCAGCTCTGTGGTTTCCAGAGCTGGCGACGCTCTCACGGACGGCGCCGTGGCCGGTACCGTTCAGACCGGATGCGCTTTCGCAGGCCCATGGGACGGTGCACCACCCGCCCGATGTATCGGGACGGCTGTTGGTCTGGCTCCTGAGAGGTTGATCCTGCAGGGCAAAGGTTTGCCTGAAGCGGTTATCAATACTATCCAGGGTGCTCGTGCGCCTTTTACTTCTTCCCTTTATGCGGCGAAGTGGTGCACTTTCTCTGATTGGTGTGACAGGAACCACGCTGTTCCATCCTATTGCGAGGTGGGAAGCCTGCTTGCTTTTCCGCAGCACTTATTGGAGAAGGGTTTGGCCTTTTTCACTATGAAGGTCCATGCGGAAGCTGTTTCAGCTGGCCATGCGGGCTGTGATGTGGACCGATCTTCAGCCATCCACTGGACGGGTTAGGCCTGTTTCGCGCGTGCTTACACCACGCTGGGACCTCCCCACCGTGTTGCGCGGGTTGTCCAGGGACCCTTGGATGCCCTGTCCTTTAAGACGGCGCTCTTATTGACTTTGGTTTCTGCCAAGTGGGCCTGTGAGCTAACCGCTCGGTCTGTCAACCCGAGCTGCTTGTTGCTTAACGAGGACAGCTCCTTTGCGCTGCTCAGACCTAATCCTGCGTTCCTCCCTAAGAACATTAATAGTTCTTTCCGGTCGAGGGATATTGTGCTTATGGCTTTTCACCCCCCGCCTCATTCTAGTGAGGCGGAGTTGCATCTCCTCTGCCCGGTGTGGGCGCTGGCTATGTATGTGAAACGCTTGGCTCCGTTCCGCTCCACACAAATTATTTGTGTGCTATAGCGACGCTAGCAGGGGCCGCGCTCTCTCTCGACAGCGGTTTTCTCGCTGGATATGTGAAGGTGTTTGCTTAGCCTATGCTCGGCAGGACTTAGCGCCACCATTGGGCATTAAAGCTGCTTCAGCGGCTCTGCTCAGAGGCGTTCCGGTGGAAGACATTTGCGCGGCTGCGTCTTGGTCTTCACCCGGGTCTTTTGTCGGTTTTTACATGTTAGACATGTCCAGGGGCTCACTCGGCAACTCTGTGTTGGAGTCCGGTGCCCCTTCTACGTCTTAAGAATGAAGGCATGTTCTTTTAAGCGGCATCGTTGAATTTCCTCTCGGCGGATGGCGAGTTGGACTTAACTGCCAGTATTTCTCTCCCGCCGTTTTGGAAAGCGGAGAAGAGAGGTTCCTATTGGCTCACCGATTGACGAGTTGGTTTTGTCTGCCAGTATGGCACTCCCGCCGTTTTTCAAATATGAAACGGACGAGAGGAGCTCCTTATTGGAGGAGTCGAACTCCGTAGCTCTGCCCCCGGTGGTAGCGGACCTAATGGTAACCGTATAGGCCGATTCATACCTCCGGATCCGGACGAAACGGTCCGTATCCGTATTTACCGTAGGGTGTGAATGGGCCTTATTACTCTGGTTTTTCCCTTCACTTTTCATGGATTCCATGAAGGAAGCATTGGGGCCGGAGTCTTTGCAGACTCACTTTTTTCTCTTGATCATCGCCTTGCTTGATCTAGGAGGAATTAGTTTTTTATTAAGCTGTTGTGTTTTGCACATCCTCAGTTTTTTTTTTTGAGTCTTATGTGCCCTGGTGACTTAAGTTTTTTTGACTGGGTCCAGCAGGAGTAGATTGATTGGGCTCCGCTCGCAGCTTTGCCTTAGCCCATAAGGCGAAGCCTAGACGGCATAGCCTACATGAAATAGAATGAGAGTTATGATATTATAACTCTAGTTCTATGATTGTAAGCGTAGCCGTCTATTTTCCCACCTGCTGTATCCTCCAGATGCTGAAAGAATAGCATGGAGAATGAGCGGCGGTTTGCGCCGCCTTATATACACGTGCCGTGGGCGGTGCCCACGTTGATTGGTGCATAGTTGAAATTTTTCAAAAGTCCATAAGGCAAAGCCTAGACGGCTACGCCTACAATCATAGAACTAGAGTTATAATATCATAACTATCGTTTATTGTTATCCTGCGGTAGCTACTGGAGCTAGCTAGCTAGCTAATGGCTCGCTCTCGCGCGGGTCTGTGTTCCTGCTCATGCATGATTACAAGTCCGTGTACGTTGAAGGAAAGGGGGTAGGACAATTTGAGTTGTGTATTTTCAAAATCTGCTGGCGTTTCGCAAATCACACACACACACACACACACACACACACACACACACACACACACACACACACACACACACACACACACACACACACACACACACCACACACACACACACACACACACACACACACACACACACACACACAAACCTGTGCCATGTTCAAATATCCATACTATCCATACTTACTAGCCTAAATTTAAGTACGTAGGGCGTTCCGATTCAGATCGGGCGAAAATAAGTGTGCTGAAAGGACCCGGTCAGCCATCTTAACTACATAGCGGAAGAGGGCGGAGCCAGGCTGAGCCAAAGCTTTTGTAGCTGCTCAGGCGTAAAGAGTTCACCGTTCAAAGCGGGATGTTTATTGCGGGGAAGGAGCCGCGGCGGCAGTCGTGGTCGTAATTTCCGGTTAGTGCACCACTGAGTATTCGATTTGGAACAACACTGACATCTGAAAATTAGCACACTTAGTGAGTGCGGATAGTGTACTTTGTTTAAGTGTACTCATGGAAGTATGGGTATCGGAACACGGCACTGGACACACACCCGGACGCACACCCAAACGCGCACACATGCATGCACACACACACACACACACACACACACACACACACGCACACACACACGAACACACAAATGCATTCAAACACAGACACGTGCACAAACAAACTCCCCACTGCGCTGCCTCCTACCTACTGAAGCGGTGGCCTCTTATGTTTCCTTTTTCCGAGCGGTTTATTTTTAAAGCTTGCGGTGAATCAGAGAGGAAATGAGCGTAGGTAGAGATGAGGAGGAGGTAAGGGGGGAGAGTGGGAGGAGGAAGGAGGAGAGATCAGAAGAGAGCGCGGGTTGGTGAGGAGCAGAGAGGAGGTGGGGGGGTGGGGTGGGGGGGGGGGGGGCAAGGGGACAGGAGGAGTGATAATGAGAGCCAAGAAGGATGGCAACTAAAAAAAGAGGAAATTAAATTCAGCCAAAACCCATCAAAATAGAGAATGTAAACAGAGCAAGAGGATTGTTCACTGCAGAGGACTGAAGGTATTTAATATTCATTTTATCTTGACGTTTAGGGCCAGGTTAACACCAACCCGTCTTGTGTTGTCTTGTTGGGTGGACCAGTGTGTTCTGCTGGTAGGTGGAATCATCAGTCTTTGCGGGGACTTGAGGTTATTGTGCTTGTGTATTGTCTTCTTTATGTCTAAATAAGTGTGCGTGTGTGTGTGTGAAATGTGCAATGGTTAACGGACTGCATTTGTTTCACACTGTCTGAACAGTGACATTTGTGATTACTGCCTCACTTTATCCCTTTGTACGCACTTGTACTCCGTCAGCTGTCTTGAGCAGTCAGGATTAGGTATCTTGCGAGGGAAGACGTGGGCACTTAGGAAGATACAGGGATTGTACCAGCAACCTTCCGTTTGTCAGACAACACACTCTACCTCCTGAACCACTGCCGCCCTGTGTGTGCGTGTGCGTGTGTGTGTGTGTGTGTGTGTGTGTGTGTGTGCGTGTGCGTGTATGCGTACGTGTGTGAGTGGCGACCAGCTGCGGTCTGATCCTCTGAGCGGCGATCAGGCCCTGTTCGCTTCATTTCCTTGTAGCCGTGCTGCGAGCATCAAACCCCTAAACACATGTTTGCTTACTAGCTCACGTTCACTTTTACAATCAAGTATGTAATCGCTTGTTCACTTAAACGCCAGTCACAGAGCTCCGAAGGTCCTACCTCACCGCTGTCACTTCGTGTTGTGGTGATTGAGTCTAAAGATGCTTTGATATCGTAGGTTCAGACCCTCCCAGGTCGTGATGCTCAGCCTTCTTTAGAAAATAAAAACTGAATTTTTCAAAAGCACAAATAGTCCAATTTCAGCCTTTTAGCTAATGACAGACTCAACATACTTGGCTAGTTTTCAAACTCCATTGAACAACTCAACTCACTGTTCTGCCTCTGTTTTAATGACGTGCTTGTATGATAAAGAGTATTTATTCAAGACTGCAGGAAGGTCTGTCCAAATGAAGGACCATGGAAGTAGAAAAATGTCTTCATACATGCCTCAGTGAGCATATGGGATACAAGGGGATGGGATCCTTATTTTTAAAATACATTTTTGTCAGCTGGCATGGACTATTCTGTACCGGACCTGTGACCTGTTATTTTTGCTGACGACAATTTGATGGAATGGAATCGAGTGGGACAAAACATGGTTAAAATGCTGTGCATGGTGAAGAATTAACAAAGATATTTCCCATCTTTGGCAGAATGAAGTTCTATGATCCTCATCAAGCAACTAGTAATACTAAACAAACATAAATATGTGCAAGAATCTTTGGGTCAACAGTAAGTGTATGTTGTGTTGTGTGGTGAGAGAAGCTCTAGCAGCCTAGGGACAGTTACACCACCATGTGCACGCATGTTGTGGAATATCGCAAAAGGAAACTAATGTGCGATAGCAATCAATAAGTCTTTAGTCATGCATTGCACGCTCCATGCAAGGACCAATTTACAGTGCATTACATCATAGACGCGGTTGCCTCTGGTTCTCTTGCGATACGTCAGAGCCATTCCGCCCAAAATAAAAGACTTTCATTTTCTGGTTGGAGTCAACCCAATCTGCCGTGAAAACAAAGTAGACATTTAAGTGCAGGAGGATTCTATGGTAATATGACTCATATCACACACTAATGACAGCATTAGTGCACACCCCGAGGGACCCCGTGGGCTCGTCTTCAGAACCTCTAAATTGAGTTTGAAACCAGCCATCATCTGTTATCAAACTGTTACTCAAGATCTGGGAGCATGTGCGACTTATTTTACTGCATTTGAATCTTATTCTACCACAAGCAAGCTAAAATCATCCCAAGTATGTCTGAAAACATGTCACACTTTTTTTTTTTTTTTGCTAATGTGATTGTAATGGAATAATAATCATCGCAATTGCGGAATCGACCAATATCAATATTGCATTTCCTCATGTCGTTATGCACTGTTGGGATGAGGATGTTGATGATGATGATGATGATGATGATGATGATGATGATGATGGTGATGGTTGATGTTAAATGAACATTACATCATTCATGTATAGCTACTGTAATTGTATTCTGAGACTTGGCTGGTTTTGATTGACATTCAATTTGATCACATCTGCTACCCTATCTAAATCCTCTGCATCAACAGCCTTTTGGCAATCTCCACATGAGCTATATGTATTTGGATTTATGGATGGTGACGTAGCTGTATCGGCTCCGCTTATCTGCCCCTCCATCATGTTACATATAACTCCTGTCTTATTTGATGACCCATTTCCTCTCCCATTGTGCTAATCTCTGTGTACCAGAGCCCATTCTGAAGAAGCACCCTGTCAGCTAGGGCTGTATGGTATGGACTAAAATGTATATCACAGTATGATTTAAGGCATAGACGGTAACGGTATTATAACACGGTATGTTAATTTGATCTTCTTATTTCGTATTAAATGCTTCTGAAGGGGTGAAACACTGGTTAGGCAGCAAAACTGCATAGAAAAAATGAAAAAATCTTTTCTCAAGTGACTTCAATCTCTGAAAAACACAAATATTTGATAGTATGGAATTCTTTCTCCCCTTGCTCGTGGACCTTGCCGTATAATTTTGGCATCTCAATTTGGGTGAAGTGTGTGCAGGCAGCTAATGCGTACCTGGGATTATGTTTTTTATTTCTTTAAAGCCCTTTCTATCGTTTCTATTGTATCCTTTCTATCGTAATCTGTCCCTTGGAAAAGAAACGTTGCGGCAAATTGAAAAAGGAACTTTGTTTTGTTACCATATTTTCAGTAGTTGCGCGTAACTTTACTTTCTACATGAAGAAGTAGTTATGCAATTTTATTTTCTTCGTTACGTACTTTTTAACGTGTTACACACACTGTCTACCGGTCACACGGCCTCACAGTAACATCAAAATCCATACCGTAGCGCAAATTCACACCGGTGTATGGTCTAAACTGTTTGTACCGTACACCCCTACTGTCAGCTTATTTGTCCTCCGTCAATTCTGCATTAATTTGCCTCCCTTTGCACTTGCTGAAGGCCTGTATAGCCCACTAACATACGGATGTGAGGATTTATCCTGTCATTTCTTTTTTGGTGGCCACATTAGCTGGGTTTTTACAGTGTAACGGCCGGCATGAAAATGGCCATTATGTAAAGGTGCCTGTTGTTTACCACACTGCAGGGGACACCTTCACAGAGGGTTCAGGGAACACAACGGTCAAAGAAGGTCATTTGGTTCACCTGCCACTGAAATATATCCCAGTAACACTTCATGACGTTGTACGATAAAATACAACTAGTTAGAACAAAACAACAATACAATGGATGATACAAATAGGATCTAAGTGAATTAATTGAATGAAGAATACTTTTTTGTTTACCTTTTTTAAGTGAACAACCAAAAATGTTAAACTTATATACTAAGTCCTTTCTCTCACCCTCTCACTCCTTCAGATCTGTGTCTACACTGTCCTCATCGTCAGTGACACCCTAATGAACCGAAGGTGCATCTGGGTATTTTCCTCCTTCTTTGTGAATAAAAAGACCTCTGAATAGTCAGTGACATGTTACCCGGCTCCCTGCTTAAAATTCAGCTTGAAGCAACTTGATTGCTCAAGGAGACGGAGACAGATGAATAAAAGGGGAGTGATGGAGAAAGAGAGAGCCACGGAGAATAAGAGAAGTGATTTGGTTTTGGTTCTTAAGGATGTTAAGAAGTTGTTTAATTCTCTTATATGTCTGCCTCTTCTATATTTGTATAGACATTTGTTTCCTGTTGACATGCAGACCTTCTCTATTTCTCTCTGTCTCTCTCTGCCTTTGGGTTTTTGATTCTATAATGGGAAAACACGATTATGTTAATTGTTAATGGAAAGGAGAATTGTTCTATCTTGTTGAAATAGCACATTTAAAACGATCCAGGACCTGCCAGAGTAGTTCACGATGTGTTTGCCCTCTAAAGTCACCCACTGACACACCTTGCATCTCCCATGATAAGCACTTTTCAATCGCTGGGAAAAGTTGAATAGATTAAGGGAAGATCTAATAGATCCACAGCTTATCAGCTGCTACCAGAGGAGAGCGCTCCACTGCAGCTTGCTTTAATCCCTCAAATGCCTCTCTGGATACCATGCGGTCAGACAGACAGACAATGAACCCTCAGGCAGACAGCAGTTTGTGCAGACAGACAGTCGATCGGACAGTGACCCCAGCTGAAAAAAACACAAACTATTTCACTTCCTCCAACACCTCCTTGTTGTTTGTCATGTTCAACATTGCACAACTGTGAGTGATGACCTCAAATATTATCTGAATAGATTAACACCTTAACCAACACACAGATGTGTTTCCAATAGATGTGTAAGAGTGTGCTATTCCACGTGAGCCAGAGAGGCAGACGTCCCTGCAGAGCTGTCTCTGGACTATAATAAGCTCTGATGAATCACAACAGCAGTGGTGGTTGAGTGCAGTGGAGATAAGGAGTGGAATGGTTTGTAATCACTGAGTGCTGGTCAGTCGTATCCCCTGCCCTCGCACTGCTGCTGTATCTTCTAAGTAAGATGTCATCTCATGCGGTGGTGCTGGAAGCTGTCAGCCCTCTGATGGCCCACCTGACACATGCAGCCTGTCTGATTGGTCCAATTTACGGAAAATTAAAATTCTTGGCCGAAACCAAAACCGAAAATGAGGAAACCAAGGCCGAAAACCGAAAACCAAAACACTGAAAGAAATTATTATGCCAATTATTAGTACCATTTAGGGTTGCCGCGGTATGCGGTATTACCGGTGTTACCGGTGTTGAGGCCACCATTGAGTTATTTTGTATTCTTTTTTACAGTAATTAAAAAAGCTTCCGGTCTTGTGTGGAACGCGCAAGACCGGTAACCATAGCAACGCCGGTAAACAAACCCCGCAAAGCCCAATCTCTACGAGAGCTCCTCGCGCTACGGCCATCCAGAGGCGCACAGAGCTTTTGGCCGTGATATTATGTAAAAAATTATATTGTATTATTATATATAGAACGTTATAAGACGCTGTCACCGAGAATTGGCACGGCTCAGACGGCTTGTCACCACGGAGTGTGAGGAGTGGATGAAGACGGAGAAGATGGCGGTTGACCTAGTTTCAAAGTTTATACCGTTTATACTTGGTAATACCAGTGTTGACACAAGTGTATTACTCGGTGTGAAAATGTCCACACCGTGGCAACCCTAGTACCATTGCATTTATGGCTATGACTGTGTACTAACTTCATTAAAATCAGGCATGAATGTTTGTAAATCGCTATATGTGGGTCTTTCTCAGAATCATTGAAAAACATCCACACCGCAGACATTGGCGCTTATCCAGACAAGCGTGTGCTGGCGCGCGCTTTTGTGTTGGGCCATCACAAATTATGTTGTTGGGCTGTGTGGTGTTTGGTGATAAAAGTATTTTGGCCAAAAACCGAAAATGCGCTTTTGGGCACCCCACACCATTACACTGCCTCCACCAAAAGATGTTATTCTATCGGTGCAGCAATCAGTATAGCGTTCTCCGCGTCTTCTTCACACTTTGACCCTACGATCCAAAATCCGTAGGCAGAATCTGGACTCATCATTGGACATAACATTCCTCCACATGTTCAGGTTCCAGTGCACGTCACCGGCGCAAACGGGCCTGATGGTGAAGGGCAGTCATGGCATGAATCCTGGCAGCCCTATGAGACTGGAGATTGGCTGCGTGTAGTCTGTTTGGGATTGTCTGGCTAGGGAGCCGTCGGCCATTTCGTCCGGCCTACCTTGACTGCAAATCTGTAGAAGACCGCCTACGGCACAAGTGCTGACAGGGAGAGGAAATGGTCTTCTTGGGGTGTCGTCTTCTTGGGACGCCAACTTCGCAGCCTGTCTTTGATATCGCCCATTATATGGAACTTTCAGTTTGGAGAGGGTACTAGGGCTCACTCCAAATAATGCCACAGCACTTGGTTTTGCGAAACACCAGCTTGAAGTTGCCCTATCACAAGGGCCCTATCAGTCAAATGCGGCATGCCGGTTCTTGGAGCAGACACTCACTGACTGTAGCTGTACTTACAGTAGTAGGGCACATGCTCACAGGTGCTGCCAATCAGGCACCTGATTGGCAGCACCTGGTGGTAGCAGAAGCTCAAAACAAGTGTCAATAGCAACAGCAAAATAACTTGTTTGGCAATGGCAGAAAAGATTAGGCAAATTTTTCATGGGCACAACCCACATACTCAGCGCTGCTGCTCAACCCACAAATGCATGTTCCTTAGAAATGGGGCACCATTTGAAAGGGAACTTAACAGGCTTTCCAACGGTATAAGATTTATTGCCAAAAAGCATAGTTGCATCAGAGAATTATCTACCAAACACAAATTTCCTTTCTTTTTGTGCAAAGTTTATCTACTACAATTTTCGCACGTGCGTTGCCCATGCTCAACCACTAGATTTCTGAGCGCAGACTATAATAATATTTTGCCTATAATGTTACAACGTATAACATTCATTCGCCACAAATGACTCTGAAAAGCAGTGCCAACATTTAAATATTTTTTTACCATTCAGCGAACAAAAGGAAATAGGCTGATTATGATTTAGGGGTCACTCAATGACATGCAGAAGCGTCATCAACACGCCCACTGAAGTGGTGTGAGAAATACAGACTTTCTACTCCTCATTCACATGTAAGGTAATTAACATTTCCTACAGAGAAAATACTACCCCAAGGGTAGTATGATTCAGGAGATTTTCAGAGTCCATCAGGAGAATATCAGGACGTACACGTGTGTCTGAAAGCAGCTTGTGTTTGAGCATTTGATTACATTATAAAATTAGTCAATTTATGGTAACAGGGTGTGTGTGTGTGCGCGCGCGTGTGTGATGATGACATCATCACGGACATCTTATACCGTGGACATCCCACCTCTTGTAGCAGCCGTGACGTTCTCGCTTCGGCCTCAGATGATTTAGCTGCCATATTTAACGACAAGCTGTTTAACTTTATGACCTCTTCAGCCCTGAGCCCATCACCAACCAATAACAGAATAGCTTTTCTTTCATTCATTCCTGGATTTCCACAAGTCAGATAGCCGATGACCTTTTCTGTTACCGTGACAACGTAGTGGCAGGGTAATTGACAGAGCAGCTTTTGTATGTGTTTGCCGGTGTGTGTGTGTGTGTGTCTATGTGAGTGTGTGTGTGTGAATGCGTCTGGGTGTGTGTGTGTGTGTGTGTGTGTGTGTGGGAGTGTGTGTGTATGTGTGTGTGTGCGGCAGTGGGTCTTAGCTGCTGTTTAAAAGGCAGACAGTAAAGGAACAAAGCGCTTATCTGAGAGCCAGCTCAGCTGTTCAGCACACTTTCTCTCTCTATCTCTCTCTCTTCGCTCTCCTTCTTTCTCCTTTATTTTTCCTCTCCAGATCGCTCGTAATTCTCTCATCGCTCCCTTCTGTAGATAACTTTTCTTCCTTTCGGCCTTGCGGATCACGAACAGATTGGTATTTGTTATATGCTGTGTGTGTGTGTGTGTGTGTGTGTGTGGTGTGTGTGGGTGTGTGTTGTGTGTGTGTGTGTGGTGTGTGTGTGTGTTGTGTGTGTGTCGTGTGTGTGTGCTAAGTAAGGGGATTGCAGCTGTAAATTCCTTTCAATGTCCCACATTGCTCTGTTTTTGAATAATGGGTACCGCATAGTAGTATTAACATAATTAATTACACACACAAAAACACCCTACGTGCAAGTAGGAAAACTGTGTCCACTTCTATACACTAAATACGAAAGAGATACGGCATCTCTCTCTCTCTCTTTCTCTCTTCTTCATCTCTTCTCGTCTTCTCTCTCTCTCTCTTCTCTCTCTCTCTCTCTTCTCTCTCTCTCTCTGCCTCTCTCCCCCCACCTCTCTTTCCCTCCCTCCTCTTCTCTCTCACCCCTCTCTTTCACTCTCCATCCATGCGTGTTTAAGTGGGTCTGTCTGTCTGTCGTCTGTCTGTCTGTCTTTCTGTCTGTCTGTCTGTCTGTCTGTCTGGGTCCTGTCTTCTGTCTGTCTGTCTGGTCTGTTGTCTGTCTTCTCTTCTGGTCTCTCTCTGTCTCTCTCTGTCTCTCTGACTCTCTGACCTCTCTAATGAAACACATTGGGAGATTGAAAGATGATGGGGCCTTAATTTGTTTAATGGGAGATTTGCTAAATAATAGTTGTTTATGTTACAGAAAAAAATAATTACTTCTGATGCATAATTGACAATGTTTCTTTGAAACCATTGTTATTATTCTGCTTAACCCGGTGAAATAATGA
>OLKM01002461.1:0-5000 GCA_900291075.1 Melanogrammus aeglefinus
ACACAACACTTACACACACACATATACTCACACACCCCAACTTTACACATACACACACATACTCACACACACACACCCACACACACACACACACACACACACACACACACACACACACACACACACACACACACACACACACACACACACACACACACACACACACACACACACACACACACACACTCACAAACACACACACACACACACACAAATTGCACATGCACACACAAATCCACACATCGCACAGGCACCGATGCACACACAGACAGACGGACACATGCATGTAGTATAAAAGATAAACTTCAACTTCAAAGACATATATGAAAGCGCAGAAGCCCTCCGGGGCGATCCGGGGAGGGTATTTTCTGCCCTAGATTGCAGACGTACATGGTTAATATTCAACATTCTAGACTAAGTGCCGCACACAAATTGAGTTGAATTGATGTTCGGATATATGTATGTATTATATGTATGTATAACATATATAAGCCAATAGAGAGATGAGAGAGGGGGATTCTTTAGTCCACAAGTGAGTGGCTGTGCTTGGAGGTCCTTAGATCTAGAAACTAGACATTTCAAAACAATACTTTGTTGTTTGTCAAATTTATTTGTCAATTCCATGTTCTTACTGGCTTGGTTATTAATTGAGGATCCATTATGGATACATTAGTGATTATGGATTATGGATAATTGAGGATCCATTATGGATACATTATGGATTATGGATCCATTAAAATACATAATAATACAAATAAATGAATATATATATATATTTATAACATAAATATATGCCACAGACATACCACATTGCTTTTTAAAATATTAATTCCTGAAATATGAAACAATCCTGAAACAAATCCTGCAAAGATTCCCGAAAGAGTTGTCCTTAAAACAAATCAATCAACACATTAAACAAATGTCTAATTGAACCGATAATTAAACAAACTATTTCCCTTTTCTTTTCCCCATGCTGGTGTTTCCTCTCCCTGCCTCCCACCCCTACTCCCCAAAGTACAGGCCAGCCCCCTGATCTGATCGCCCTGTTGGTGTGAAAGAGTCCTTCCTGTTGTGGATTAATGGGACTCTAATCTGACACACACACACACACACACACACACACACACACACACACACACACACACACACACACACACAACACACACACACACACACACACACACACACACACACACACACACACACACACACACACACACACACACACACACACACACACACACACACACACACACACACACACACGACACACACACACACACACACACACACACACACACACACACACACACACACACTCTCACACACACACACACACACACACACACACACACACACACACACACACACACACACACACACACACACACACACACACACACACACACACACATACACATACACACACAGAACCCTTAAGTAGCACCACAGTGAGAGTGTGTGTTCCAACAGAGGTCATGAGATTAGTCCCACACCAACGAACTTCACTCAACGCCGGAGGGGATGTGTGTGCGTGTGTGTGTGTGTGTGTGTTTGTCTGATCAACGCCACATGCCGTTTTACCTCTTGGGTCCAGCTGCTGGTCTCTCCCCCCCCCCCCCCCTCCCTCCCTCTCTCTTTCCTTCTTACTGCCCCCATCGTGATTGGATGACGTAGTAATCCCTGTATTTACATTTACATTTGATTTAGTCACTCACTAGACGCTTTTATCCAGAGCGACTTACTAGTAGAGTGTGTGTGTGTGTGTGTGAGTGTGTGTGTGTGTGGTGTGTGTGTGTGTGTGTGGTGTGTGTGTGTGTGTGTGTGTGTGTGTGTGGTGTGTGTGTGTGTGTGTGTGTGTGTGTGTGTGTGTGTGTGTGTGCGTGTGTGTGTGTGTGTTAGTTAGTGCACACACACTGCGCCACAGTCTGTGTGTCATTAACTAACCACAATAGGTTGGGGATAAGCAGAGTGGAAGTAGGGAACTACAGAACGATCTGGAACAAGAGCATCTTAAAGCTGTAAGATAATTACGGGCGATTGGAGCCTTTTGTTAAAAATACACTTTTAACGAAACAATTAACTTTCAATCATCCAAATACATAGTCGCTTTTTCAAAGCCCCAACTAATACATCCATCCAGCCATCTATCCATCCATCCATCCACCCACACTTCCATCCATCCACTCACCCGTCCACAAAACTGAAACTCGCACCTCCATCTCATAATCTCATTCACTCACTCCCCCCATTCTCCTCCTCTCCTCTTTTGTCCCTCCTTCCCAAAAACCAAAAATAAAGTGAAAAAGGGGAATGTGTTTCAGTGTACAACAACGGCAGCTCTCTTTAAACACGGGGGGTCAGTGCATGGGGGGGGGGGGGGGGAGTGGTGCGGAGCCGGCATACTCCCCGCTGAGTACAAGCGCGCGCCATCGACCCAGGCCCCAGCGGTTAGCCTGGTTAGCTAGCGGCAGCGCTAGTTGGCCCTCCTACTGGTCAATATGTTCAATAAAGCGCAGATTGGTGAACATACTGTAATTTGCCAGATCTCTCGGAACACGGATCTATATGACGGGAGGGGGGGGGGGGGGGGGGTAGCAGATCTATATAGAGAGGCAGGAAGGTGAGCTGGGTGTGGGGTAAGGGGTGGCGGTGGATTTCTATTACCTTGCTTGATGACTTCTAAGTCATTGAATCGTTTTATTCTCTCGATTTGTCAAGAGAGCATATCTGTGTTTCAATTCATCTTTTTGCTTGATTCTTGCAAAAGGCCCCACATTCTTGAGATATACAGATCGATAAATGCTCCTAATGTTGTCGTACCTGAACCTATCAAGACATGATCAACGGAATAAAATTGCTCAGATGTTATTTTATTCTTTTTTTTTTCAAAATAAAAGCTCTTATTATATATTTTTTAATGCCTGATTGCATTATTGCTTCATATATCTCAACCGGCCTAAGGATGTATAAGAGTTAATGAATGAGGTTTGTATAATGATTTGTGCACCCACAATGCATTGCATCTTATTTGGGCCCCTCATCAACATTTGGTCAGCTATTTGCTAAAACAGGCTTTTTAGAGCGATAAGCCTCTCCCCTGGATACCGGCTCGACGGGCGCGCTCTTATTGTGGAGCTCACATTCTAATACTCTCAGTATCGGACAACGGTCTGAAGCTGCCTTCTGACAGAAGACCTACAGCCATATAAATGTGATTGATTGGTTAAATTGATCCGGGCCATCCCATGGTCCCTCTGCTGGGTGTTAGCCCTGAACAGGCCAATAAAAATGTAATGGTGCCTCGATTGCGGTATTGTATGGAGGGCACACTGGTCTATCAGCGGAGAGGTGACCTGTTGGAAAGATGTTAACAGTGACATGATGGTTTCGTTTTAATGAGATACAAAGGCTCTGAAACGTCCCACCTGGGATGAATAAAGTACATCTCATGCCGTTGTATCTTATCTGATACACGCTTATGGTAACACAATTGACTGTTATCCTTCCTTTGATGTATTGGACATCAATCAGTACATTTAATGTAGACTCTGATGCCGTTTTGTGACGGAATAATAGGATATGTTTTTATTTATTTGTTATAATAGAGTCCAGGCTTTGTCCAATGCCACAGGGAGCAAGGTAATCAGATTCCAAAAGGTCACGCTATAGGTCATTTTTTAACAAGCAGCTTAATAAGTACACAGCTGATTTCATACCCATATTATTGAACTTTCTAACCATATGTATTTGGGTTGTGCTGGCATTGACGTCTCACAAAGGACACAGCATTTATTAGCCTCAAGCAGGCGTTAAAAAGCACAATACGATGATTGGGAGTCTGTTTTACAGCCGTCCTCCACTGCGCTAGGTATTGACATGTGGAGCGTTTGATTGTGAATGAACTGGCGGGGACATGTTTAAAACGATTTCGGACACATGGTTGTTTTGTTGTCACACTGGTCCAAGATTGACCCCCGGGGGGGATTGGGGTGGGGTCCCCACCAGGGGTCAAAGAAGGGAGTCAGTTATAGCCACTTATTCTTCATCTCCTTGTTCTCTGCCTCGCTAACGGTGACGGGGTGGGCACTCATAGTTACACTGAATGACGAGACGCAACAAGCCAATTTAACTGCTTTGGACGGTTGTTTACATGTTTTACACTCTATGGAGCTGTTAATATTGTCCTTGTGTTTTATTTATTATTATGTATATTATCTATTATGTGTATTTTATTAGGTTGCGACAACTAGGATGCACACATTTTTTCCAGTCGGATCCATACACAAATAACGCACTAAATGCTTCAGTAGAAATAGCTGGTATAAACTGGTTCCAAATGATTTACAGCAGAGTCATGACAGCACATGTCCGCACTCAGGTGTTTTCAAAGTAATCCCAAACCAGCCCGACACATTTTATTATAGTGCTCCAGGGTAAATAAAGCTTACATTTGCAGAAACGTGTTCATGGCGGGGCCGTTATTGCAGCAGAGGCCTTAACTGTGTCCTCTATGCTGATTTCCTTTGCCAGTTCATTTCCGTGGGGGATCGTTGCCGGTCCATTAAGCTAGCCTTGTTTTGCACTGCGGAGGTAGTTTTTCATTAGCTTCAACTTTGAGAAACACTGTTCTCCCGAAGCAACTGAAACAGTGGAGGGGGAGAAGCAATCAAAATGCAATGAAAGCATCGGGAAAACCAGAGTCCATCGCATCATCACAGGTGAACCTGAGTGCATTGTGGTGTTTTTAGTTCAGGCCGCTAGACGTCGACTCAAAGCAGTCAACTCTGCCCTAAAGTTCTCGCCCGTCCACATCAACAGTAATTCCGGTTGTTTATACATTATAAATACATGCCGTATTTCCTTATCCTCACGTTGCATATTTGTTTTCTCTGAGTCAATCAAAATTGGTGTCAGTAGGCCAGGCTCACCATTGGAGCTGAGGGGGCGGGAGAAGGGGGCTTGCAGGTGCAGTGCATGATTGACAGATTGACAGATTC
>OLKM01002461.1:7500-16068 GCA_900291075.1 Melanogrammus aeglefinus
AAATGGCATTATTGGGAAGACGCATAACTGTCCATTACCACCCATCATCGCCCAACGTAGAAATTATATTTTTCTGGAGCCTAAATTGCGGGGAACCAGAAGCAGTAGCCGGGGCTCCCTCTATGGCAGGTCAAAGGTCAACCAAAGGATACTGCTATTCTACAGGTACGACTACAACAACAGAAACACCTGTCCAGGCGAGTGGGCCAGTGTCCCCCCCCCCCCCCCCCTCCCATCTGCCACGGGGACATCCAACAGCAGAAGAAGAGAATCCCTCTCTCGCTGTCTTTTAATCTTCTGGTCAGAAGCCACAAAGAGGTCCTTTCCCTGAGAGGTTGGAGGTTCGGACCTCTATGGGTGGATTCATTAGTGGATGTGGGGCGGGGGGGGGGGGGGGGGACAGGTGGGGTAAACCAACTGATCATTCCCCCGGCTTCACTGGGATTTCGCTTGAGTAAAAAATAAACCCAAAAAGGAGAAGCGCAGAGAAACAACAAAAGACAGAGGCTTAATGGAGTCCAGACAGAGCTGTTGTCGTTGGCGCCCTCTCGACACCTAAAGGTTAACTCAGGGTCAAAGGTCAGATTACAAAGGCTGCTCATCTCTTCTGTCTTGATTACTTTCTTGATTTCTGGCCTACTTTGTCGCTAACAAACGTTTTCTCTATTTTTTGCCGTGTTTTCCTCTTTCTTTTTCTTCTTTCTTTTTTGCGTTGTCTTATTTTCTTTCTTGATTTCTTTCTCTCTCACAACTCTCACAAGCATATACAAACACACACACGCACACTTACTTACATACACTCAAACTCTCACAAATGCAGACACTCACACATGCATACACACACATGCACATTGCACACACTCTCTTACTACACACACACACACACACACACACACACACACACACACACACACACACACACACACACACACACACACACACACACACACACACACACACACACACACACACACACACACACACACACACACACACACACACACACACACACACATTCAGAGCAGACAAAGCATTGTGTAATTAATTACCAGTACATTTGGGGTTTGGTACTTTGAAGCCATATGCATAAATGTTACAAAGAAAGTTTCAGATGCGTCGGGAATAACCCTGAACAAAAGACTTGTAAAACAACCATTATCAACACTTAATTGCCGAACCAGGGATTTAAATCATTTTCAAAACACAACCTTGCTCAACATCGTTAATGCTGTATACCGCTCAACACCTTCAGTGTACTGCATTTCCCACCACTCAACGGGCTCTTATCAATTGTTTAATAGGCAACGATGAGAATGTGCGAGTCCATCCTCTTTTACATTTTAATTAGGAGTCTTGAAGCTAAAACCTGGGATCCAAAACAGAGCCATTGAAAGCTTTTAGACCAACGTCGAGGATGAAACCTCCAAGTGCCCTACACAAAAGAATTGGTCCTCGTTTCCACATGTTCCAAAACAAGCCAGCCGCACGCAGTGTAATAGTTCTTAATGGCCTTGTATTAGCACACAGAGCTAGCCACTTGCGTCCCATGCCCCAGGTCCATGTCTCTTTGCCTGGCTATTTCTCTTCCACCATTATCTCTATGGGCTTTTAGCTCGGTGTTAGCATGTTTCACCCCATTATCACTGTCTGAATGTCTGTCTGTCTATCTGTGTCTCTGTGTGTCTGTTTATCCATCTGTCTGGTCTGTCTGGTCTGTCTGCCCTGTCTGTCTATCTGTGTCTCTGTGTGTCTGTTTATCAATCTGTCTGGTCTGTCTGCTCTGTCTGCCCTGTCTGTCTGTCTGTCTGTCTGTCTGTCTGTCTGTCTGTCTGTCTGTCTGTCTGTCTGTCTGTCTGTCTGTCTGTCTGTCTGTCTGTGTGTCTGTCCGTTAATCTATCTATCTATCTATCTATCTATCTATCTATCTATCTATCTATCTATCTATCTATCTATCTATCTATCTATCTATCTATCTATCTATCTATCTATCTATCTATCTATCTATCTATCTATCTATCTATCTATCTATCTATCTATCCCTTTATCCATCCATCCATCCATCATTCTCTCTCTCTCTCTCTCTCTCTCTCTCTCTCTCTCTCTCTCTCTCTCTCTCTCTCTCTCTCTCTCTCTCTCTCTCTCTCCATCCCTCTCTCTCTCTCTCTCTCTCTCTCTCTCTCTCTCTCTCTCTCTAACCATTGACCCATCCATCTATTATCTGACCTAGTATCAATCTATCTATCTAAACTTGTCCACGGCACAACAATAACAGCGAGTGAGATGGAAGATTGTTCGAGCCAGTGTGTGTGTGTTTGTGTGTGTGTGTGTGTGTGTGTGTGGGTGTGTGTTTGTCAGGGTGTGTGTGTGTGTGTGTTTGTGCAGGCGCGCATGAGTGTGTGTTCATTGATCAAAGTACCTGCCCTTCCGAGTGAAAACACGATGACGGGTCACTCTATCAGAACCCGTTCCAGGGACAGAGAGAGACAGAGAGACAGAGAGAGAGAGAGAGAGAGAGAGAGAGAGAGAGAGAGAGAGAGAGAGAGAGAGAGAGAGAGAGAGAGAGAGAGAGAGGAGAGAGAGAGAGAGAGAGAGAGAGAGGAAGAGCCAGAGAGAGAGAGAGAGAGAGAGAGAGAGAGAGAGAGAGAGAGAGAGAGAGAGAGAGAGAGAGAGAGAGAGAGAGAGAGAGAGAGAGAGAGAGTTTACCTACGCTGTTTCTTCTTCCCTAGCTCCATCTTCGTCTGGCTCTGTCACGCTCCATGCTTCCAATGCATGGCAATTATTTTCCACCAACACCATCACCACCCCCAACACCTCCATCACCCCCATCACCAACATCACCACGTCCACTACCACCACCACCACCATCACCAACATCACCACCACCCCCACATCACCACCCACCTACACCACCTCCACCACCACCACCACCTCCTCCACCACGGAGACATCCACCACCACCACCACCACCACCGCTTCAGCTTTTGCTTCAAGGTCTGTGATCCTGTGTGAGGAACAAAACGTCTCCAAATACCTTCTAAGCACAGCGCCAGTAATACCGTGTGACCCCCCCACGTCGAGACAGAAGTCCACCACAGCCTGCATGCGTGCAGTTATCGGACAAAATAACAGTATAAATTATTGATGAATAGGGCTGATCCTTTTACCTATTAAACAAGGGTCTAATGTTGATTTATGTGGTGGGATAGCAAACCTTTGATTGGCTTTAGGAACGCCATGGACCGTTAAAGAACAGGTCCCCTGAGGTCAGGTCAGCTCCCACCTCCAAAACACCACCTCTGCTCACAGTGTGTGTGTGTGTGTGTGTGTGTGTGTGTGTGTGTGTGTGTGTGTGTGTGTGTGTGTGTGTGTGTGTGTGTGTGTGTGTGTGTGTGTGTGTGTGTGTGTGTGTGTGTGTGTGTGTGTGTGCGCGTGTGTGTGTGTGTGTGCGTGCTTGTGCGTGTGTGTGTGTCTGCATGGGTGTGTGTGTGTGTAGGTCATGTACCTGATAAAATTGACAAATGGCTGCCAGGAGAGGTTCCATCCACCTTTGTCGTAATGCAGTTATTGGTTCTCTGTATCGCGGAGATAGGCCATCGGGTTTGTTTTTGTCTGATTCCTATCTCAGACACCAGGGGTGTTTTTTGTGCTGGCGGATGTTTGTGTCCAGCTCGGCTCCAATCTATCTTATGCTCTTGGACGTAGTTGGCTGAAAGTACTGCAACAAGTTGATGTGATCAAACAGACAACGAGTGTCCATCTCGTTATCTGTATTTAACAGGAATAACGCAGCACAGGAAATAACAATTTCAATTCAAAACATTGGGAAAGTTGAAAGACAGGTTGTGTTCAATTCAGGATATGCTTTTTGTACATTAAAGACGAGCCTTATCAAGAACAGACACAAGCATATCCTCACCGACTGCAAAGTAAATAACCACAACAAAATGGTGTAAGTCATATTTTTAATGATGGCCGAGAAATATGTCCTCCAGACAATCCTGATTAGAGCATTCAGGGGCAGAGCAACCAACACATGGGAACATTGCACACACACTCACACCTCCTCGCACACACTTGTACACATGTGCGCACACACACACACACACGCATGGCCACACAAACACCTACACATACACACATGTGTGCACACACACACGTCCACACCTTTACACACACACCTACACACACACACCTCTACACACACATCCCTCCAGACATACGCAAACACACATGCACCTCCAAACAGACACACATATCTCAACACACCTCCAACAAGCACACTTTACATATCTCCGCACCCACCCCACACACACCCCTCCAGACACACCCACACACACACACACACACCCACACACACAACCCTCCAGACACACATACACACACCCACCCACACACACCCACACACACACACACACTCAGATCGATACCACCGCCAGCGGGCGCGAGCCTCCGATGGTAACCTTGTCTCCGGGAGTCGGTGCTGATGCTGCAGACGCCTGATGGAGATTCACGTTGTTGACGTTGAAGTTGTTTCCCCCTCATCCTTGCAGGGTTGACCTGTCGACCTCAGCCCGCATCCTTCCCCCCCCCCGATACACACCGCACCGAAACCCCACACCCCTACCTCACCATCATTCTTAGGATTATCCTTTCCACTGGCAGCGGAGGAGATGAGATACAAATTTGTTTCTCATTATAGCTGTTGGAGATTGATTACAGTCTTTTCCCTTTTCCATCATTCAATAGGGTGTGTGTGTGTGTGTGTGTGTGTTTGTGTTTGTATCTGTGTGTCGTTGTGTATTTATATGTGTGTGTGTGTGTGTGCGTGTGTGTGTGTGTGTGTATGTGTGTGTGTGTTTATGTCGTGGTATATGTATCTGTATGTGTGTGTGTGTGTGTGTGTATGTGTCGTGGTATATGTATCTGTGTATGGTTGTGTGTTTGTGTGTGTGTGTGTATGTGTTGTGGCATATGTATCTGTGTGTGTGGTTGTGTGTGTATGTGTGTGCGTGTGGTTGTGTGTGTGTATCTGTGTGTGGTTGTGTATTTGTATGTGTGTGTGTGTGTGTATCTGTGTGTGGTCGTGTATCTGTGTGTGGTTGTGTATCTGTGTGTGGTTGTGTGTGTATCTCTGTGGTTGTGCGTGCGTGTGTGTTTGTGGGTCTGATTGTGGGCATCCATGGCAGTTGAGATAATTATGTGTGCTGGAGAGCGAGCTGGGGGACATCGAAGCGGTTCTGAGAGCCTCCATCAGCTGAAAGGTCCTGGTGGGGTCACCTCGTTACCAACGGTTACGCGTCTTCATAAACTGCTCCCTGGCTGAATACATTTTACAGTATATATCAATAATAGTAAAAGTATGCATGAATATAAATATATATCCGATGTTACAGGGAAGAATAACGTGTTAAAAACTGTTTATTTTCTTCTGTTCATTTTTCATGCGGTACTGCTGAACCAATCAAAACCAGTCCCTTAGTCCCGCCTCCTTTTGATCCCAACAATAACAGTGCCAAATCCAACACAAATGCGCCAGCGCTATTCTCAGGGGCAGGTTAATACCAGGCTGTGAACTAGCTCGTCCGAGGTCTACCCGTAAGGGATCCAGAAGCACAACCACCCAACACACACACCTGCTCCTGAAGGGACCGTACCAAACACAGACGCTTCGAGTCGTCTGCTGAATGAGTTCTAAACGCTGCCTTCAGAGCTTTCTCCATATCCATACTCATCACAATCTGTCAAACGGAAATCTTTTATGTTTCTTCGGGATGGCTCAGGCAGATGCTACCTGTAATCAGGACTCATTACCAGGGCCTCGTCATCACCACGGCTTTGCATCCATTCCATCGTCGTGGTTGAGTCGTCAGCGATCTGCCAAATCAGACCAAACGCTTTGCATGCAAATAAGTTGTCGGCTGATTATTTTTTTTTTATACGCCCCCCCCCCCCCCCCCCCCCAAAAAAAAGAAAAGGTCTGTAAGATAACGATAATGCAATTATCCTCCCGTAATTAAATTCGATGAAGTGTGTCAAATTGGGATTATGAAATGTGTGTGGGGGGGGGGGGGTTGCGGTGGGATTATTCCAAAAACAAAAATTACACTTAGACATTATACGGTGTGTGATATAATGACATTATGATTCAGAGGTGAAAGTTGATGTCATCTGTCACTTTGAACCTTAATAGTTTATCTTATTAAAGAAAAAAGAAAAAGAAAAGATTGTTAAAGCTAAATATGAGCTTTAACGACCAAAATGTAAATCCATCCGCTCTCGTAACATAAGTTCTCCCTGACCTTTCTCTCCTTCCATTGGCTGTCAGAGAGCGAGCGACCCTATTTGCATCAGAGTCCGGAGCTGTGTATCACAGTCCAAACCAATTAGCCTGGACGTCTCGACCCTCGACCCCCCGTCCACCATCTCCTGACTTCCCACACACACAGAGGTCAAGCCCCCCGCCCCAACCCCACCACCGACTCCTGCTTTCAGAGCCCACCACTTTAGCGTAGCACTGAGAAATTGCACTCGGTGGGGTCAAGGGGGTCCAGAATGGCCTGTTGGATTCCATCCTTCATTTCGCGGGTGTCTCTTGTTATGGTGCCTGAGGGTGGCAGGGTGATGGGGTTAATTCGACGAGGTTAATTTGGATTTTTCTTTTTATCGTGCGCTGGGAGTGCTTTTAGTTTGGAAGTAAAAATACCCGCGCGGTTCTATCTCGGAGAAGGGATGGTTGGGGATGTTGTCACACGCACTAGGATGAATCGACGCAATATTGTAAGCGTTGACCTCTGGCCCTGGTCCTCTGAACCCGAGTCGTAACCCTGTCACTTTTATCAAGTCTGAAGAATAGCTTTGGAAGTGTCGCTAGCAAACAGAAAGTTAAGGGGTCGCAATGCAGCAAGAAGCAGAAATGGTTAGACAAACAAGAGTGCAGAGCAACATATTTCCGGGTACCTTATTAGCTGTTATCCCCTAGCTAAAATATTTTTTCTGAAAAAATGATTATGAAGAATATGGATGTGTGTATGTATATTTTATCAAATGTTCCAAAAAAGTGTATTTTTCTTTGAAGTAATCTATAAAAAGAAGTAGGACCAAGTAGAATGCCAAAGAAACCTTGAACTGACTTGATAGCCTTGTTGCTGGTGTATTTGACCAGCAGGAAGATTGGCTACTAAGTTTGATTCCCACCACCTTCACACGTCTTACTGGGTTCTACGTATCGGTTTGGTTGCAATTTAGACTTAAAGTGACAGATGTTTGTGTATTGCCTTCTTATTTTATTATTTTGAAGGTTAAAAACTGTTTGGTTAAAAATACCAATTTTTCACAATAGGTGGCACCGAAAAGAACAAAACGAAAATCTTCACGCTGCCTCTTTAAACTCACCTCGCAAGATAACCAGGCAGAACACAGTACAATAAACGTTGCGTGTTTCTTTTAAAATAAATACGAGCTAATTAACAAGCGGTGACGTCAACAGGGAATAGGCCTGGGGATTTAGCTAATTTCCGTAATGTAGGGGCACAATAGATTCACTTGCTCCGTCATTACACCACCGTGTCATCCTGTAATGACTAATGCGCCAGGCTATGGAACCTCATCTACACAGAATGGATAGGTCACTGAGACAACCTCAACCAGTGTGTGTGTGTGCATGTTTGTCTGTTTGTGTGGCTGGGGGGGGTGGGAGTGAGTGACTGTATGTGTCTGTGTGTACCGTTCTCACTCATCCTCCTCTCCTTTTATTCAGTCACTATTGACATCGCTCAACCTATTAGGGTAAATGTATGGTGATAGAGCTATCGTACGGGACTGTGTCAGCCAACTGGAGCTTGCACATCACAAGCAAGAAATGATTTGGTTGGATGTGTGTGTGTCAGTTTCTTCTGCTTGTTTGTAGAGTGAGAACATTCCAGATGAATAAAGCTCCACAATGCAAGCATCCCCCCCGACAGTACATTGAGATATTGACTCTGAACCTGATCCTTTAACGCACTTCCATAGATATCATGTTGGGAAATGCATTTACAAAACACATAAGTAAAACCCTCACACCCACATACACACGCACCATACATTTATGAAATGAATAGTGAGACAGTGTTTGACATAACAAGTTTAATAATGATAAACAGAACTGTCCTGATTGTTTAGATATAATTCTTCAATTGTTTAATTACGTCTCATAAAATCCTTACAAATTGCGATCACAAAGTCAATCTAACTGGTGGGAATAACAGTGTGCTGGATAATATCTTGCTGTGGAATAAAGGATATGCATCTTCCATTTGCGAGCAGTTATTTTTCACCCATATGACATTAACCTGAGCTAATGAAAAAGGATTTCATAATGGCTGTTTGTTTGGTTGTGCGCTCACTCTAATTTGTGCTAGTGTGTGTGTTTGTGTACTTGTGTGTGTGTGTGTGTGTGTGTGTGTGTGTGTGTGTGTGTGTGTGTGTGTGTGTGTGTGTGTCTTTCTGTCTGTCTGTGTGTGTGTGTCTCTCTTTCTCTCTCTCTCTCTCTCTCTCTCTCTCCCTCTCTCTCTCTCTCTGTCTCGCTCT